>JAMQGT020001084.1:0-135931 GCA_024447675.2 Pterophyllum scalare | reverse complement strand
AATCAAATAACATGATAACCTCCCCATCACCTGGATATGCAACACAACCTTTTTATTATGGTGATTTAGTTATTATCACAATGTCAGTTGCTTGTCAGTTGTTGATGGATCGTTTGAAATATTGTCTCAGTCGAGAGCATTGTCCTTTTGAGTTATTGCATATGGCTGATTGTTTTGTTTTATGGTTGAATTTTGAATGAATGTTGAATTATAAATATCCAATTGTTTCAAAAAATATTGTCTTGAAACAGTCAGAGTTGAAATTATAAATCAAATATGAAAAAGTTTATGAAATAAAGACAAGATGATTTGAAAAGTTTTGTCTATCTGTGGTTGTTTTTATTTACCTTTTTGTTGGCCTGAAACACTGGAAATATATTAGTTGTTTCAGAAGCTACTGTTTATTGTTATAATGGTTCATCACCCCTGCTGTTGATGTTTACTTTATCAACTGCTTTGTTTAGTTATTAAGGATAACATAAATCCAATAAATACATGTGAATTTTCATATGGTTTTTGCTGAGGACCACCAGTTATATGTCCATTTAATTCACAAAATCAATAGATTGTTCATCAAATTACTATATTCAGTTTTAATTCTTCAGCGAATCCAAGTATTTATTTGCTTTATATTGATAATATTTGAATTATTTCATTAGGATCATTAAATCAGCAGCATACTTTTTCTTTTTAGGTAGGAACATAAAGCTTCATGAACAAAGCATTAATGTCAGGATACTTAAGAAACATAGTGATTTAGGTTTTATAAAGTTCATAAATTATAAGGGAACAAAAACATTTTGATTGTTTTATTAATTTAATTGTGAATGCCGCACTGCATGTTTGTTTTCGTTTTTTATTCTTTTTATTTGATTCTTTTATTTTTGTTTTCATATTGTTAATTAGTATGTTTCTTTTATTATTTATTTTGAATACATTTAGTTTTTATAGTGTTTACATTTTAATGTATTTTAATCAGTATAAATCAGGTTTTTGTTTATATTTTTTTATTGCTGTTGCTTTTTGATTTTTATTGTATTTGATTTTCAAAGAGTCTGCATTTTTGTTTTGTTTAGTCATCTACATTATTCAATTGTAAATTGATTTAATTATTTCAAATACTATTTGAATAAATAGTGAAGTATCTTTTTATTTACTTTACTTTATAAAACAATTTATTTTATTTGATTGTATTAAAAAAAAAAAAAGGAAAATGAAATATAGTACTTGAATAAAATGAATAAATAATTATATCAATTGTGTGCATCTTGATTCAATCATATTTATTCATATTGTCAAATCAGATCATCAGCTGTCGTTTTTATTGTATGGATATGTTTATATACCATAACAGGATCAATTAAACACTTCATGTTCAGTAAGGCATTAATACAGATGTGGTGGGAAGGAAATTCCTTTTAAAAATACTAACAAACTTCCAGCATAAAAATGTCTCAGGAGGAAATGTTGCCACACCCCGTTGGTTCCCTTGTTGGTTGAAAGGGGTAATAATAATATACAAGGTTGTGGAAAGAGGAGAAATATCAGAATTATTGATATAACGTACAGGGACAAGTGAAAAATGGAAGATGAAATTTCTCAGGTAAACTTAGCCCATAGCAAGCAAAACCCTTAAAGGAAGGATTTTTTATTCACACACACACACACACACACACACACACACACACACACACACACCCACATTTGAGTGAAATTTATTACTTTATCAAAAAGCGGTCCGAATGAATCTGAAATAATGGTTGATTTTTTCAATCTGTGAGTGGACTGGTTTGATATGTTGGAAGTTAGTTGAAATGCTATCGTCGAGATATTGCCGTATCAGGATGCCGCCTGTAGTTTGCTCAGTTCAGGAAATTTGTATAAGAGCAAAAACAAGAAAAGGAATTAAAAGCTATCCCTTATAATTGAAATCCATGTCCCGTGAAGAAAGATAAAATTGAGTGAAATACTGTGAAATATGTATCCTTAAAATTGCTTTTCAGTTTATTTGATTTGACTTTGAAGTCTTCATCAAAAAAAAAAAACAATGGGAAGGGTGCTGTTAGAGAAATGGTTTGGAGGGGGAACAGGGAAAAATACACACTGGAAAACAATTATTAAATATAAAATAAACATTATCCAAGCAGTGTGGATCATCTGGGAATAAACAGCTACAAAGCAGCCAACATCCAAAAAGTTGTTATGTCCTTTGAATAAAGCGGAGTTATTTGAAATAAATATTGGAGGACACATTCCATTTGGAAAACATAAAAATATTGTAAGTTTTAAATATCTTGATATATGCATGAAAATTATTTGATTTGTAATTGTTAATTTTTAATTGCATTTCCTTTTTGAGGAAAACAGTAAGAAGTTTGCTAAATACATTTCAATTTGGATAAAACTTGATTGAATTTTATATTTTGAAAAAAATTGATTATATTTTTAACTCCCAAATACTTTGTTTGTTCAATTGCTTCAGGTCACTTACAGGTTCATTTGAGAAGCTCCATCCCAGTTACCAGCCCAAAGCTATTCAGTTTGATTTTATTATTGTTTTATTTTAGTATGGCCATAAGTTTTGTTGCCATTTGATTCATTTGGATTTTGTTGAGCTTCTGAAATATTCAATGAAATTCATATTCAAATCCCTTATAAGAGGAAACTTTTCACTCACTGCCTTTTGGGAATGAAAGAGTTAGCAGTTGTTTGTATTGCGTTATTACATGTCAGTTTATATTTCTCATGAAGCTGAAAAAAGTAGTGATTCTAAATCAGATTTAGAGGAAAAATCAACCATTTCAGGGAACTGTTTAATAATAACTAATTTGAGCACAAAAAAATATTGAATTTCTTTAAAGTGTAATATTTGTCATTTCCATTTAATTGATGCATTTACAATACATTTGGTTAGAATCGTGGGTTAAATAATTAGAATGGCAACAATCACCTTATTAGCTTAAATTTGTTTAATGAATAGCATGGTGAAGTATCCGTTTGGCTTTAGGAATTTTTAGTGTAAATTGCAATTAATTTGTATCAATAATTGGATAAATTTTATGGTCCTTTTGCTTTTGTCATTAGCAAAATCATATTGCTTTCAGCTGTTCAGTATAACAATTCAACATGGTGTTTTGTTGCTCAAAGGCAATAGCTTTCAGGAATGTTGATTTATTTGTTATTCAGGTTCATTATATTTGAATGGTTGTTGTGTCATGGCAACATTAAATTAAAATAAATTTAATTTTATAGTTCTGTGATCATAAATAATCTCCATTCTTATGTCATTAAAGTTTGTGTCATATCCATAGTATATTGACTGTGTTTCTTTTTCCATATTCCAAGCTCCTCAACTGCTCAGGTGCATTAGGTTTTATTTACTTTAAATTTATTTAGTTATTTGTGTGAACATGACTCTGTCAATGACAGAACCAATCAGCAAGTCCCTTGCTGCTTCCATTTTATTTACTTGTGAGCACATGAGAGGAGTCAACTCAGCTCGTGTATCCTGTTTTTCATGTTAATAAAGGAATCATATAGCTCTTCTAGTTATGTTTCATCATATCCCAAGCAAAAAACTCGAAAATTTGCTTAATTCATAAATAAAGTATACTAATATCAATTCATAAAACCTGATGATGAATGAAACATAGGGGGTTGGTTATAGTTGAGGGATTGAGGTTTTGTTTGAAGCAGAATTGTATGAATTAGTTTGATTGGATAGAGATATTTATTTATCAAGACATAATCCTTTTGTTTCCGTTTCCATATCCAACTACTGAATTTATTACTCTGAGGAAAGAATGGACATTGAAGTTATGGCAGTGGCCTATAAATCAGCCACTGTGGGGAAGTCATTGGATTGCACTGTGAATTGGATATAAACAGTGTGAGTGAGTGAAATGATTTCATTGGAAGGAATGAGGGATGGAAATATTATGTTTATTTAGCTTTAGTTGATTGAATTTATTATCAAAGCTTTCAAAGCAGGACAGTGCAAAGAGCCAAACACTATGTTTCCAAGTGTCAGTTGTGATTGCAATGTCTCATTACTCATATAGGTGAACATAATGGAGATTAATATGATTTCTTTATTGAATAGAGAAATATAGAAGAATTTAGGAATCATAACAGATATAATAATTGAAGGAATATTATCAAATAAGCCAATAAGGCACATTTGATTTACACTGATGAATTTTATTGAATTAAATATTAAATTATATTGTGAAGGATGCTTAGCTTGTACTTTAATTTTTAAATTCACAATATTCTTTATCTGCAGGATTGTTTGGTTTGTTATATCAAATCTTTCCATTGGGATTGAAATATTGCAATTACAATCTGAGGATTTTGAATTGTGTATATTAAATATCTTTTTCAAGAATTGAATGTATCCATATTAAAAGGTTTAAAAAAAATATTCAAAATATTTGATTTGCATATTCACGTGGTTCAATTTTGGTTTGTTAAATATTTTTTTGTTTAATTTCATTTATTTCATCATTGTGTATTGCTTTTTCTTTTTGAATCAAAGGCTTTTATTTGAATAACATTTCCAAAGTTTATGTTTATTTAACAGTCCTTGAATTGAATTCACACACACTCACAGGGAATTTGTTTCATATTATAAAAATGATTGTCTTTAATATTGTGTTTGTTTGTGAGTGATGTTTGATGAATTATATGCTTTTTCCATAAGAGTTGTTTGGTTTTATTTATTTGTTTAATGATTCAAATCATAGTAGTATTATTGCTGTTGTATTTATTGTTGATGTTGTTTCAGGGAGTTTATATTTCCATCTTTGCTTGTTTTGTTTCAGAGGATGGCCAGTTGGTGTCAGTTGTAGTAGTAGAAATGGTTCATATCATAGTTTATATTTGGTTAATTTGTATAAGTATATTGAATTATCAGATTGTGTCAATTGAAATAACATCTGACTGTTTATTTGATTTACCAGTGCTGTAATCAAATCAGTAAGATTTGTATTAGAGTTGATTGTATTAACGAGATCTTGGTGTATAAAAAAATGGAATTTTACTATTATTGGATAGTTGCTATTTCCCAGCACATTGAGTTATAATACTCAAAGGGGTTCAATAAAAAGTGAAATGGTTGTTGGTTTTATTATTAAAATATGAAATATCAAGAAAAACCAAAAATCGAATTTCATAATGTTGCTTTTATTATAATTGTTAATGTTTATTAAATATTGAGGTGTTTATGTTTTATTTCTGTGAATTGGATTGTTATTGAAGTTTATTTAATTAAATAAGTTAAATATATTGATGTGTTGTATTTGTTTTGTTTGTGATTTGTGAAGAAATTAGTTTTGGATTAAGATTTATTTGAAAAATTAAAGGAAAAACATCAAATTATTATTATTTCACTTTTTGTTGTTGTATTTGGATTAAGTTTTTTATATTTTGTTTATATTTTATTTGTATTTATTTGACTTCCCTGTGGTGAATATTGCTTTTTTCAACCTTCCTCATCTGTTCCTTTTTATTGAAATTATTTAGATCCTGTTTGTTCCTGTTAATCAGGATCAGGATCTTCATCGAGTTGCTCTTTATACTAAAAAGGCATTCTTTATTCAGCAGTATTAAGAAGAGAAGTCGACTTTCAAACTAACCCGATTTCCCTTCCAACTTTTTTTTTGGTAAACTTTCACACATGACTTCTTATTCAAGTAAAAGTAACAATAGATGAAACAACCCACACTAAACAGCAACTTTGGCTGAAGCGTTCAAACATTTGCTGTTAGCTTTTATGCCTCCCACACTGGCAAGCAGCAGCAGGCGCAGTCAGCCTGCACATGCTAATCCTTTAAAGCACCATCAAGTTTTGAAGGCTCAGGCGAAATTGGCATCGCATCCTCCTCAAAGAAATCCCCCCACCCCATCTGTCCATCACACAGTACCATCAAATTATGATAAAATTTCACATCTTAATGTTGCAATATTGTCCTCTTGTGAAGCTGAGAGCTTTTTGGTGCTTTCTTTAATTGTTAGGACTTCTGTTAACATATAAACATCCTGCTATGACCTTTTTTTTTTCTTTTTTCTTTTTTTTGTCTCACCATGTGACAGGCCCATTTCAGTTTTTGCTCTTCAACACAAAAGCCTGCACAGCACTGCTAAAAATGATAACACCAGCACAAGGTGAGTTTATGAGAGAGACTCTGTGGTAACAGGTACCTTGAAACTACTGTGCATAGTAAAGCTCTTCTGTCTTTCTGCTGCAGCGTGGTATCAGTTAGAGAGAAAAGCACGGCTGTGGCTGCAGCCAAACCTACATCTGTAGCCAGCAACAAGGGCGAGTATGTGATTGCTAAGCTGGACGACCTGGTTAACTGGGCTCGCAGGGTGAGTAGACAAGAGGCTGTGAGCTGTGTTAGCATCCTGCATGTCTGGGTTAGAGTCATGAATGTTTGCTGTGTTTTCATTACATACCAAATGGAGAATGAGGCAATCGGATATAAAGCACACAGCTGGAAATAAAGCCCAAGTTATCCTACCAACTGGGATGTGACTACACCATCACCTGTATGATTGTTAGGGAGTGGTCTGAAATGTCTCATCACTGGTGGGGTTTCCCTTTTATAAATGCATCTTTGTGTCTTTATAACTATGATGTTACACATCTTAAAATGAATAAAGTAACTTAAAGAGTTTTTGGATTATTGTTAACATACCTCACATATGGAGTTCAGCACTCACTGAGATAATAAATGTCATTCAAACCTCGATAACAACATGAACATTGTGGGGTATTGGCCAGAAACAACAAAAACAATGACTGCTGTTTCCTCTTTAGAGCTCTCTGTGGCCTATGACCTTTGGCCTGGCATGCTGTGCAGTGGAAATGATGCACATGGCGGCTCCCCGTTACGACATGGACCGCTTTGGAGTCGTGTTCAGAGCGAGTCCCCGACAGTCTGATGTCATGATTGTGGCAGGAACGTTGACCAATAAGATGGCTCCAGCTCTGCGCAAGGTGAGAAAGGGCCAGCACCAGCAATCCTCATCAGTTTTGGGCACTTAACTGCAGTGTAACTGATAATGATTTTAACAGTATAGCTGCTGCAAGAAGTTGGGGAATGAAGGAGAAATGGAAAAATGTGTTTTCACTCACAGCTTGTAGACACAGTCAGTGCTGTCTCTGTCTGCAGTATAGCTGTGTAAATGCTGGCTGGATTATGAGCAGCCTGCCGGTGGATCGAGTGACTGGCACGAAGCCTTGCTCCAGCTGAATCTACAGATTAGGTCTTAGTCTGAACATTATATAAGAGGGTCTGAACAACTTCTTCTTCCTAACAGGTGTATGACCAGATGCCTGAGCCCAGATATGTCATTTCCATGGGAAGGTAAGTCCTGAAGAGATCTCCTCTAATCATTTTATTCCAACTAGGGATCCACTGATCAATTCTTTTTCCCTTTTTTTTTTTTTTTAACTTTTTCGGGGCAGTCAGTCAAATAAACATTGGGCATCTGTGATAAAGAGACCATATACATGCTCAATATGCTGAAACTGCTGATCTTGAACAGTCAACGTACTTTTGAAATAACAGTAATTAGTTACAGTCTCACGAAGTCAAATAATTTGCCACATTTATAACTTTTACTTTTGCATGTAGATGGTTTGTAGAGTCAAGCCATCAGTTATTAGAGGTGCACGGTGGATGAAATATCACAGTGTAAAGAAAGGCTGAGATCACTTTGTTTTAGCTTTGAGGATCCCGATACCTTCGGGATCACCGTGATGAGCTTTTTAATACTTGTCACGATGCAGCTCTGCTAGGAAAGAGAGAAGCTGCACAAAACCAGCTGGCTTAGCAAAGTTTTTTTTTTGTTTGTTTTTGTTTTTTAATTGAAAAGAAAGAAGCAAACTGCAAAGGAAAAAGAGCCTGTGGGTGCAGCAAAATCAAAGAAAAGAAGTCAAAAGACTAACAGAGCTCTAACCTGCTGAATAAATGATTGGGGGAAAAAAAAAGGGCCGCAACACTCCTGCTTTTAGTGTATACAGAATTTATCAACTAGGTAAAGTAAGCCTGTCCCAGTCCCAGGCGGTTAAATGAGTGCTTCATGCAAATACAAACACTCATTACAACAACAGGATTATCACTGTAGTCAATAGGAAAGAGACAGTGTTTCAAACTGCTTGCCTGAAGACTCCTCTCTGATGGATATAAATAAAACAAACGTAACAACATGAGTGTGGTTGAAAAGCTGGACTGGGCTTCTCTCTGCTCAGTCTTCAGACTACAGCTGGGAATCAGACTGAGCTGCACTTTAGTCCCAGAGCTAATCGCGGTCAGTCAGAGACCCCACAGTCTTCGAAGAGGAGATGAAGAGGAGAAGGTCAAGCATAATCAAGGCAGCACTGGATTTTAGGATGTAACAAATCTTTGCAATCAGAATCCATAATTTAGCTGAACACGAAACTCAGCTGTGTCGTTTTTTTAAACTGCGTTTATTGTGACATTGAAATGAAATGTTGCCGCTATGTCAATGCATTTGAATCCGGGAGCTTAAATAGAGCTATATGTTCAGGTATAGAGAGAGAATATAAACATTCAGCCGAATTATGCTTGTGATTTTTTATTCCCCCCCCCCCAGCTGTGCCAATGGAGGAGGCTACTACCACTATTCCTACGCTGTGGTCAGAGGCTGTGACCGAATTATACCGGTGGACATTTATGTTCCAGGTAAAGTTTACTACTGAGGAAGGATAAAATATGCACATTCTTTATTAATGAGAGTGGAAAATGTAGTCTAAACATGCACTGAGTAGCAAAAAATATAAATGGATTACCATCTCTATAGTTGCAGTTTAGAGCAATCATAAATTATAGCACATGCCACTATTGATTGTCAAAGAACTTGACTGGCCTGCAGCATGGATCCAGCGTTTTGTGACTGTAGATGGTTTATTAAGAATGATCAGATTGAGGGTTTATGCTACCATATCTGCAAGCCTCTTCGGTCTGTGACCTTTTCCAACTTCCGAGACATATAATTTCTGATGGGATGCAGCTAAACTGGCAATAGTCAGCCTTTATGAAACTGCCTGTGGGCCTTATGGTCCAGTGTCAGTGGCTGAGCTCACTCATGCTTTCGTGGCTGACTGGACGCAGACCCACGCGGAAAGCCGTCACAGAACGATGGAAGCTGGTGTATCTGCAGATTAAGGTTTTGCAAAGAGATGATGTCACATTTGGTGGTGTGCTCACATTCTTTGGTCTTGTATACCCTGTTAACGCTAGTTAAAATCAACGTTTTATTCACATTAAGAGTTTATGATCATGGCAGCCTGAAGCCTGCTTGCCAAGTGTTACAGCCCCAGCAGGAGAAGGGGAGACAAGTACTTGTGCTTAATCTGTAGCAGCTGTATTTATAGTAAGAGCAATAGAAAACTAGTAATTGTGTCACCAGCAGCAATCAAATATAGATAGATTGGCTGTTTTAAACAGGAGATAACTGTGTATTGCTGTAGCCTTAATAATGCTAATGTCCCTGAGCTCTAAAGTTGTGATTCACATTTCTTTCACGGGCATAAATGTGTCACGTATTTTGCATCACTACAGAGATATAGAAATGAGTTACTGGATAATGTGGCATCATGTTTCTGTTAAAGCAGACATAATAAATACTCTGCTTTTGCCATTCAGGTTGTCCGCCCACTGCAGAGGCTCTTCTCTACGGGACTTTACAGCTACAGAAGAAAATCAAGCGTGAGAAGAAGTTGAGGATCTGGTATAGGAAGTGAATGGGAACTGTATATGTGTGGATCTTGTTTGTAAGCATTGTGTTTCTGGTTGCATGTGGAGCGCTGCTCCTCCTCCATGTAGAGCTGCAGGAACTAACCTCATTAAAGTCATTGTTGTAATGTAGACAGCACACGCTGCTGCATATTTCAATTACAGCTTTAAATTTAATTCAGACGTCTTCAAGTAGCCATCAGAAAAACTGTATTTATCAGCAATCATTCGCGAACATTAAAATATGAGAGGCATATTTTAGGATCTTAAATGTTATTTTCAATAAACTGAGCTCACATGAAAATCCATTCTTGTAACAGCTGTTGTCATTTTTTGCTGCTGTGTCCACCAGAGCCGAGTCTCGGCCACCAGGTGGCTCCTGTGATCACCAGCCCTGACCTTCACTGGTCTTTATGCACTCTCTGCACTGATTAAAAGCAAAGTGTGTATTTAATGTGTACTGACTGGTTTTCTCTGAGGTCATGGCCTTTTAAAACCCAAACACAATGGAGTGAAAAGATCAGTCTGCATGTTCTGCTACCGTGGTCTTATTGACCACACAGACTACTTTACACCACTGCAATGTGTCCACATTTAACATGTATTGTCTTGTGGCCCGCAAAGGGTGATCTGAACCTTCTTGTTCTGGACACCATACCGCTGTGCCATCCATACACAAGTATCACTATGTATGCAGAGTTTATTTACCGCATCTCAAGTGGGCTCGAAGATGAGTCCACTTTGCTTTCCTGTTCTTGCATTGATGCTTTCATGGAGGTAAAGATACAAAAATAAAGTAAAATAGGTTATACCGACAGCTCATGCTGCTTACAGTTAAATGTTTATGAGTAGTGGTTTTACCAATTACCGAAGCCTAATAAAAGGCAGCAGGATGCGAGAGGAATCAACCATTTAAAACCTGCAGTTTGAGATAGTTTAGTCTCGCTGAGTTGAAACGCTGTATCATAGTTCACAGGCTCATCCAAAGAAACTGGTACTATTTGACATCAAAGATCTCAATATTTACCTTTATGATCCCCAATATTTTGTTATTGAATCATCAAGAATGATCGAAAATATCTGCAACACAAGTATTAATATATTACAGTACTGTGCAAAAGTGAAGACTTTGTAATTTGCTTCCAAGGAGCCAGACTTTCTTGTAATTTTTAAAGTGGTCTTGAGCAATAGTTCTCCAGACTTTCCAAAGGTCTTTTAAAGTGATTCTTTGGACTTTGGCTTTTTTCACTCATTTTCAGTCCAGTCCTTGTAGCTGACCATTTTCAGATGAATGCTTTTTTTTTGTCTGTTTCTTAATTAACTTAACATTGATCTATGAACCATTCAAGCATAAAAAAAGACACTTAACTCAATGGAAGAACCAGTGTTGTGTTTATGCATAACAAAGAACCAATATTAAATTGTATCTTGAAGCACTTCGTTGCTAGCAGCCTGTCACAAAAACACTTAATTTGTTCCCATTTCTTCAGTTAAATATTGAAGTGTTAAAGATAACACAGTTTGACAGGCAAAAAATATTTTTGCACCAAGAAGGTGATTCCTAAAAAGAACTGTTTGCTGAAAACTTGGGATGTCCTAAAAAAAACTAGGAAATTGGACAACAAAGAAAAAAAAGTGTCAGGCCTAAAAACTACATCAGAAGAGCAGTGTCTGAAAGTCAACTCCTTAAGAAATAGGAATCTCAGAGATGCATCTCACCCTTCAGTTGATCCAGCTACTATTCCCTGAAGCCTCGTCAGAAATGGTCTCAGTGGAAAGTGTCTGACTGGCAACAGCTTCATTTTTCAGCATGACAGTGATTGCAAACACACTACCAATGCAGTAAAAACAAACCTGCATAGAAAAAACACACTAAAGAACACTGTCAGTCATGGATTGGCTTCTCCAGAGCCCAGACCTCAACATTACTGAAGCAGTGTGGGATCAACTGGACAGAGAAGGGAACAAAAACCAGCCAAAATCCAAAGAAGAGCTTTGAATGTTCTTCAAGAAGTCCAGAGGAACTGATTTCTGAAGACTGCAGCACATATTTCCTATTTTCCTGTCAAAATATAAAGAAATAAGAGGATGGTCAAGACTTCTGATAGATGCATGCATGTAACTAACACTTGTTTGCTCCATACCTACAGGTGACTATGACAAGTAGAATTACCCAACTTTAATGGATGGCCATCAGATTGATTAATTTGGTATATTTCAGTTAATTGACCAACTGTTTCAGTCCTTGTGTGTTGTTCTTGCTCTCTTGGGTGTAAGATCTGTTTTTCTGCCTCTTCTTTTTGTACGAGAGTGTTGACTCACTTGCAGAAATATGAGGCCTGATTTGGATCTGCCAGCTGCTGTAGTTTCCCACCTGACTTCCACTTGGTGTTGCATCATCACATCCATCTAATGATTAATGGGTCTGCGCCAGGTGGTAACTTATTTCCACATGTTCAGGTAATGTGCACCGTTATCTGCAGCCATAAATTAAAACATAGTGTACAGTGCACTCTGTGGTGCCCTCAGTGAACTGAAATGAAAGACGTATTAAACAAATGTCTTTCATTATGCAGAAGGATGAACATTAACACCTACAGTTATATATACAAATTATCAGTAATATGTCACTTTTAACCTGGTAATTTTTATGGGATTTTCATTGTTTCAGCATTTTTTCCTTTTGTTGTGGGCATGCATAATATACACTCACTGGTCACTTTATTGCTTAGACCTGGCTACTACTGGGTTGGACCCCTTTTGCCTTCAGAACTGCTTTAATTCTTCATGGCTTTGATTTAACAAAGAGCTGGAAACATTCTTCTGTGATTTTGGTCCATATTGACATTATGGCATCACACAGTTGCTGCCGATTTGTTGGCTCCACATCCATGATGTGAATCTCCAGTTCCACCACATCCCAAAGGTGCTCTATTGGAATGAGGTCTGATGCTCTGGGGAGGCCATTTGAGTGCAGTGAACTCACTGTCATTTCCAAGAAACCAGTTTGAGATTATTTGAGTTTTGTGACATGGAGCGTTATCCCGCTGGAAGCAGCCAGACGACGGGTACACTGTGGTCAAAGGCATGGACATGGTCAGCAACAATACTCAGGTAGGCTGTGGCATTTAAGTGATGCTCAGTTGGTACTAAGGGGCCCAAAGTATGCCAAGAATATATCCTCCACTGCACTACACCACCAGCAGCAGGGTCTTTATCTTACAATATGAAGTGCCTCGAAATAAATAAAACTGAATTGAATTGTTTACACTAAATTCTGACCCTACCATCTGAATGTTGTAGCAGAAATCGAGACTCATCAAATCAAGCAGCATTTAACTATTTTCTATTGTTCAATTTTGGTGACCCCATGTGAACTGTAGCCTCAGTTTCCTTTTCTTAGCTGATGGGAGTGCCACCTGTTGTGGTCTTCTGCTGCTGTAGACCATCTGCTTCAAGATGTCGTGCATTCAGAGATGCTCTTCTGCATACCTTGGTTGTAACGATGGTTGAGTTACTGTTACTTTCCCATCAGCTCAAAGCAGTCAGAAGTCATTCTCCTCTGACATCATTAAGACATTTTCACCCTGAGAACTGCCGCACACTGGATATTTTCTCTTCTCCAGACCATTCTCTGTAAACCTAGAGATGGTTGTAATGGAAAATCCAGTTTCTGAAATACTCAGATCAGCCTGTCTGGCATCAACAACCATGCCACTGAAATCACCATTCAGCAGGTTGTCTTGGCCATGTCTACATGCCTAAATTCATTGATTTGCTGCCATTTGATTTGCATAAGATATTTACATTAATGAGCAATCGACCAAGTGTTCCTAACAAAGAGGCAGGCGAGTTTACATATACAAGAGTAAAACAATGACAGAGCCCATTTTCTGCACTGATAATTTGTGTTTTTTCCTAATAATATATGCATACATTCACTTAAATCACATCTTCAGTCTTTGACCTTTACTTGTTGCATTATTTGTGCAGCATGGTATTAGTAGTTCCTCCACCACTGCTTCTTAGAACCACAGTCCTGACATTTTTAAGTCAGATTTCACATAAATATCATGAGTTTGCAGAGGCTTCCATGGTGGACAACTTTGTAAAACTCATTAAAATATTTGTAAAATATATTTGCTGGTCTAAAACCGGGTTGTGCATGGCGAAAAGATGCTGTGTGATTAAAGACCTGAAACAGGTGAGTCTCAGTGGGGTGTAAATGTACTTCTGTTGTTGTCTCATATACTGAAATATATCTGTAAGCTACATAAAGCACAGTCTACTGGAACAGAGCAACTACATGATTGTACTGACCCCCCAAAACTGGAGCTAAACACAACACATTACTCAAGAAGTAATTTGAAATACTGAATTAAAACCACACAGAAAAATAAAATGCTAATTACATACATGTGCAAAAGGACTGGGGATGAAGTTTATTGAAATATGGCAGAGTAAATAAAGTGATGAAGGTCAGAGGAAAAGGTATGTTAGAGTTTAAAAAAAAAATGCTACTGTGGCCTCTTGGGATTTTATTCTTTTACAATAGTAGGAGTGATCATCTTGTGGAAGGAATAGTATTTGCATTCACTGGGTGGTGCAATGTCCATTGTGGTGGTGCTAATCTTCTCCTTCTTGAAGCCTGCTTCAACCAGATGAGGCACCTGGGTCTCCTGGAAATCATTAACAGGGAGAGAGACGGTCAGCGTGAGGCATCTCACGGCTTTATCAGCCTCTACAGCCTGGTCCTGTTTATCATTAACCTTCAAGTGATTGCCTCACCTAATTCAGGGGGAACTCGAATCAGTTGAGCCCAGATACAATTCCTTCAATACAGTGCAACCAGTATCAGTGACTGATTTTCCTGATATATGTTCTGACTGTAAAGTTACTTTTCCTCCTTCCTTTTTGCATCAAACCTGACACATGCTTTTGTGGGTAGGCCAAATTTTCCATCTTCAGCTGTTGAAAATTTTAAATGAAAGCATATTTTGTGCACATAAATCATGTTGAAATTACATGCATCTTTCTTTTTTTCTTTGGCAACATAGTGGTTGCAGCAACATTAATGACAATGACCACGTTCCAGTTCTGCATCACTTGTTTTAAGTGTCTAAAGCATTAAGCAGTGCAAAAGTAACACAATTAAATATTAAGAGTCAGTGTGTATTATAAAAAATGCACACTATTCTCATGTGATGAAACTGAGGAGCTACTTGCGGGTCTAACATGTCACAATAAATCTCAATCAGCTGCTTGATAAAAGTATTAAATAACTGCTGAAAACTTTTTGCTTTTTCTTTCTAAGTTATCAGACCAACCTCAAACATTTTCTCGATGTTGTCATATTTGGCCTTGAGCAACTCGCCCCACGAGGTCAGATTGCAGTAGGTGAGGACGCCACCAGGTTTCAGCAGCCTGTGAGCATGACCCTTCACAAAACACACATAGAAACACTCGGTCCTTCCTTACATATAAGGATACGAGGATATATGACCAAAGGTCTGAAAACACACTACAGCTGGACTGATCTCTTTAAACTTAGGTCATTGAAATCTTGTGTGTAACTTACTGGAAGTGCACTTTAACTACCTACCTTGATGAAGTCAAACTGGTGAGTGTGCCATGTCTCCTCTGACAGAGGGTATGTGTCATACAGGATACCTGAGAGAGGAGGACACCTTGTTAGCAGTGCGCATCTCCACTTAAATCTAAAAAAATGGCTCAAGCTTCATCTGTAACATCAAGTTACCATCAAAGTGGTTGTCTGGCAGGGTGGGGACAACTTTTTCCCAAAGGCCTTTCATAGGTACAACCTGCCACAACATAAACACTAATCAGCAGGAACAGTAAAATTTACTCTAAGCTAGTCTTGCATGCAGGTAGATCAGCTTTCGAGGATACAGATATCTAGTGTCCCGTCGATTTATCTGCAAGACCTACTGACCTTGTGTGGCTGGGACTTGGCCCAGTTCTCCAGCCGGGCGAGACTCCATCGTTGCACTCAATGATCCAGTGCTCCTCAATGGGGAAAGACTCAACTTTGGTAGCAGCGATGGCCATTCCGAAACCAATCTCCAGCACCCGACCGCCTAACAGAAAAATCCCAACAAAAACAGAAGATGTTGGTAAAGCTTTGCAGGGTTCAGTGTGAGGATGTTTCTCCATGATTATACACAGATGAGCAGTCAAAGTGGCTTTTTTTAGTTAGGCTGCATACACAGGGATATCAGTACTTTAAACCATTCTATTGCCATTATTATTGATAATATTTCTATAGTACTACAGTTGATTTTCACAGTAACGCTGAGACTTATAACATGTGGCTAAACAGAAAGGCCAAAGGGTTTAATTTCCTTTTGGAGTAGCATATAAATAGATATGGGGTAAAGCCTATGAGTTATTGCCTCACCCTTTCATAGCAGATTTTTTTGGATCTTTAAAGAGCTGTCAGAGGAGCTGTGTGTTGTAGTCACATTTTTCAGTGTCATGTTTGTGTAGTCTCAGAAAAATTAGTGCAGATTAAGTAAAGATGTTCAAAAAGACTGAAAATGTACTAAAGGTGAATGAAAAGTATCTGGCCCGTGCAAAGAAGATTTTCGCTTGTGAAGGCAGGTGAAAACATAAGCCAATCTAATATTCCTAGTATATGTGAAGTAATTTTGCAAAATAAGTGATAAAGTTATGGTTTAAATGTAAACAATGACATCAGTCCAACAACGCTTTACGCTGTGCAAAGATCAAATTCATAAAAAAATTATATTCATTTAGACATGTATTCATTAGAAAAACAATGTGAATCGCTCAGTGCGCAACATAAAAACAATAATGACACTTTCAAGCGTAAGAAAGTTGTGCATTTCTGCAACATTGTGCAGACTGCTATGTGCACATGCTGTCTGCGAGGCGTGTGGATCAGTCTATTTTCACATATAGCTAGAAGCAGAGGAGCTGTCCCCTCCTCCCTGCCGATTGATTTCTTGGCTGTTTCCCTGGAGAGAAGTGACAGCTGTACTGTCCTCTGTGGTCAGTACTGGTGTGTGCAGCTAGTACACACCAGTACTGACCACACTATAACATGTGCTCACAAGACTGGTAACCACAAATGAAGGGAAAAGCTCAAATGTGTGCAAAAACCCCCACCACCACCAAACAAAAAAGAATGTATGTATACTAGATTCATACTAACACACATTTTTTCCTGTTTGATTCACTCCCACACGATATCATGAGTTTTCATTCATCTGAAACCACAATATGTTTTGATATAGTATCATTTAGATGGCATATATATATATATATATATATATATATATATATATATATATATATATATGTTTGCAAACTGCGTATGCGCCTGCTGAGCTGACCCCTTCATGAGTTATTTTGGTGCCTTGTGAGTCCATTATCGGACAACCACATGACACAGAGTACGATGTCCGACAAAGGACAAACTACGTCCTACAAGTACTACTTTTACCTTTTGAGGCCGCGACAGTGGCCAGGGAGTGCATGTAAGGCGTCTCCCAGCGCTCCATCACAGGCTTGCCCATGATCTCCAGGTGCGTGTCGGCTTCATTGTAGCCCGCACTGGCGTCGTGCCACGCGGCCTTGCAGTCCTCTCCCTTTGAGAATATGGGCTGAGCAGAGGTGGTCATTTTTGTTTTGATGTAGTTCGGCTCTGGTGAGCGGTTTGGCAGGCCGTGTCTCCACACACGAAGAGGGAGGGGAAAGGGAGCAGGTCGCGGTTTATATCTGGGTTAAAGCGCTGACTCGACAGGAGTTTAGGAGTTTACAGCGCACACACACATTCCAAGATCTCCCAAGATCCACTGACAACAAGATGATTCACTCACTGGGAAATAACCTGTTCACCCTTTCAGAAGCAATGGAAAAATCTATAAATATAAAACTGGCACTTGATGCAACAAGTTTCCATTAAATGAATGAATGATATAAACTGAAACTGGCTTCTAAGATGACTGCTCATTCACTCAAATGTAAGTTCTCCAACTGTGCATAAGGTAAAAAGACTAAACAATCAGGCAAAAGACCAGCTTCTTTGCATCAGTTTCAATGCCTTGATGGATGTTCTACTCTGCTATGAACTCTTACAACCAGATTTCCTTTTCTAAAACGCCAGTATGTTTCACATTTTGAATATGCAAATTTCCGTAAGCAGGTTTTAGTTTGTAACTCTAGTACTATTCACCAATAAGGATTGTGCAGGCTTTGGTTGCATGCAAGTTAACAGTCCATGCTGAGAGGAAAGCACTTGCAGATATACAATCTGAAATCCATCCACTATAATCTGGTGATTATTTAGCTGTTAGTCACAATTTTTAACATTTATCTGCACCTGTAAACAATGACCGCTACATGAAAGAGGAATCCCTACACTGTTGCTGTAAATTTTACAGTAACTTACTAACAGATGAATGCCAGGAAAGTTACTGTAAACACTTCTACAGTAACTTACAGTAATTTTTATTTACAATAAAATTATTTTAATACAGTAATAAAGTAGTAGTAGTAGTAGTATTTTTGATCATTTCGGCACACTTTATATATGATGCCCATCCTGCACCTCAGTGAGGTTAAAAAGAATGTGGTCTTGGAGAAATGGTCTAATGTAGTATGAATTTAAAAAGTAATGTTGTAATAAATCAATTGTAATGCTCTAAAATATACGTTCCTTTCACCATATATGTGTTTTTCTTGTTTTGTTTTTTATATATAAATATTTTTTTATATAAAAAATTTCCACTTACAGGCAAGGAACCAAATATAGTAACATCAATGAGCTTGATTTTCTACGTGAAAATGAAACATTTTGAAAAATGTCACAAAAGTAATTAAATCTTGTTATGTCCTCTAATAGCTCTCTCCACATCCACATCGAAAGGAGCCAATTGAGGTGGTTCAGGCATCTGACTAGGATGCCTCCTGGGCACCTCTTGGGAGAGGTGTTCCAGGCATGTCCTACTGGGAGGAGGCCCCGAGGCAGACCCAGGACACACTGGAGAGATCATATCTCTTGGCTGGCATGGGAATGCCTCAGGGTCCCCCAGAGCTGGTGGAGGTGGCTGGGGAGAGGGAGGTCTGGGCTTCTCTGCTTAGGCTGCTGCCCCTGCAACCCAGTCCTGGATAAGCAGAAGAAAATGGATGGATGGATGGATGGATGGATGGATGGATGGATGGATGGATGGATGGATGGATGGATGGGTGGATGGATGGATGGATGGATGGATGGATGGATGATGGATGATGGGTGGATGGATGGATGGATGGGTGGATGGATGGATGGATGGATGGATGGATGGATGGATGGGTGGATGGATGGTGGATGAGGTAAAAAAATTTGAATTTCAAAGTATTTCAATGAGTGCTCTATAAAGGGTTAAGACTGAGGAAACCTTTTTAAACATACTTGACATAACAGGAAAGAAAAAATAATAAATGTTGTAAAACCAAATTTTGATGCAGTGCTCCACCACACATGGCCAGGTAATTAGTTAATGCTGTAGGAAGCATCTTAGCTGATATTGTGCTTTAGTGGCTTAAACTTAACATTTAATCAGATTTCAAAAAGCAATGATAAACTTGTGGGATTCCTCGGCAGCTGTCTGTCTGCCTGTTTAATATTCCAGCATCAACCACAATGTAAAGTCGTTTTGTAAACATGCCACCAAACAATTGCCATATTACATATCCAGGAGACACTTGTAGCTTAAGTAACTAGTCTAAAAATGACCTGTTTGTGTAGTATCCAGAATTATCAGCAGAGTGAGAGCTGTTTATTTCGCTCTGCTCTCTAAATGGACAGTCCAAATGTTGTACATTGACTCCTGTTGCACAACATTTGAACAGTCCTTTCAAACGGGTAAGTGGATTAAAAGTCACTACTCTAATGCAGTAGTCAGGCCCACTGCACTGCAGTCTATGTGGAACTATAAATGCAAGCTTGAGTTTTGTTCACATACTTCAAATGATCTAGTAAATACACAGCAACTTCACAAACACAAATACTGCAGACACTCTTCACAAAAAGTAAAATATTTTTCCTATGTTTGTATTGTTATTATTGAAAGAATGTTGTAAAGAAATTCATTTCTGCAGAAACAACACGTTTATATAGGTGTGACGTAGGAATGTAACAGTGCTATTGCGCTAACACTGATGTATAAAACCATGAAGACATATTATAGACGTAACATATCATTTGGAGGTGAATCACTTGGTTGTGTAGTTGATTTTTTTTAAATGCAGGGATTCAGAGGTTTCATGCACTTTGTTCAGTGCGAATGGTTTCACTCTGAGTGAGTCTTAATCTTTGGATTTTGTACCCTTGGTCAAACAAAGTTAGATATTTTTAGGGTGCATGGAGGACAGAGCAATTGATTGAAGATAGGCTGCAGCCATAATAGCAGTGGATTTCTCATAACTTTCCTGATTAGCGCAAAGGATTAATATCAGGATCATAATTTTTTCATTTCTCATTGAGGGTGTCCATTTAAGCTTTTACGCTCTGTGTTAATCAGTATCACTAGCCTTTTCCTATTGGTGATGTGACTCACAGCACACAGTGACAGGTGGATGGTCTTCTTTTGATCGAGCCCCTTTGCCCAGGTTGCTCATCATCCACTTCACTCCCATTAGGTGAAGATGAGAGGGACTGGCTCCTCAGTGAGAGTCCTCATCACATCATGTTTTTATCCACCTACCACTCTCACACAGGGCACTTGATTTGTTCTGCCTTCGATATGTGAAACAATCAAACATTACTCTTATTCTGTAGCACTCAAACGCAGTCGTGTGACAGACCCACCAGAGATCTTTTCGTGAGATTTACCTCCAAAATGTCCCACTCTGGTTGGGCAGTGTGGGTACTGAATTGCAGTGAAGAGTGGATGTCGGTTAAGGTTGTTTCAATTACTTGCAAAGCATCACACACTGTTCACACTGGTACAAACACCTTCATATCTTCAGAGGAGGAATTTTTGAACCAGTCCAAAGGTTTAAAATAAAACCTGAAGGGAAATGTAGCTCTGTTGTTGGGTCAGCCTTCCTCGAAGCTAAATCACAGCTAAATGCTTAAACAGCATCTCAAGAACCAGAACTGTGCTGCTGTATAAGTAACTATCTTTTAATAAAATATGTTTCTGTCTTATATCCTAGATTATTCATCTGTAAAAACGTAAATTACAGTACTTCCAATCAAGTATATAAAAACAAAACATAGAAATTAACTCAAAGAAGTGACAACAACAACACAATCTACATTTCTTACTAAAATGGCCATTTAAAAAACATCATCACTTTGGTTTAAACACTGTTAGCTAATATTATTTATCATTATGTGCATTTTAACCATAGAATCCCACTGAAGGGCTGTTTGAACACTGCTGACACACCTACAAAATAACAGTTACTCCTACAAACACAGATTTAACTGGAGCATGTTTTTTCTAACTGTAACAAATATGAACACCAGCCCTCTAGTGGCAATGATAGTTACTGATTGGTATCTCACTCTTGTCAGCAGGAGTAATCAAAATGTGCATTACCAGATTTTAACGAATGCAAAAACTTGATAAAATTACTTGTTAGAGCATGGAGGTTTTTGTATAGAGTTACGCTTAAATAAAGGTAATGATAAAGTTTACAGTTAGGGCTGGATCAGGCAAACCTGAGCATTTCTCCTCCACTCATCTGTTTTCACTCATCCATGTGTCTAAATGCCACTGCTGCATGTCATTAACTTTTGTCTACTCTCTCCAGTAGTTATTGTTTTGTTCTTGCCTCTCTATGTTCCTATTTTTTCTCCACATGGTCACCAAGTGCTTGCTCATGGGACCGTCTGATTATTGGGATTTTCTCTTGAATACTGTGAGGTCTTTACCTTACAGTATAAAATGCTTTGAGGCTATATAAACAAAAAATTAAACAGAATATTACTTCTTTGATCAACACAGCAGTTTGCAGTTATGTGAGCACTGGCTAGTTAACATGATAAACTTGCAATGTGCAATTGGAGGCAATATAAGAAAGAATGGCATTAGTACCTCATTTACAAAATCACCATATCATTGCTGTAATGACTCCTGGCCATCCTGTCATATTGAAATCAAGCAGTGTCCCACAGTGCCAGCAGTCAAAATCAGGTTAGAGACACAACCAGTGGTGACCAACAACAAAATTTTCAACTTCTTGTTTTCTGCAAACACATTTGGGACCATCAGCTCAGATTGGGGAAGTAATCTGATGCTTTAGGGTGCAGCACACAATAGGAAGGAGCGTGCTGTTTTGTTTTTGATTTTTTTTTTTTTCCAGAGTGAGCAGAGTTTCAGCTTGAGAAAGAATTGGAAGTAACAGCAGTGTGGGGGTTTATGGTATTATGGCAACTGTCAGAAATGAATGATGCAAGACTGTCTTTCATGACAGTCTTTCCATACAGACAGACAGTGCTGCAAAGTGGCCTGGTCATCCAACACCACTGGATCTGTTTTTTAACTGCATCAGATTGGTGATGGTACTAGTAGTAGTAGTTGTAGTAGTAGCTACTGCTATTACTACAGATTGGTATTAAGAAAAATGTTACCCATCTGCTGATCAGAAAATATTGGACCTTTTATAGTAAATATTTGAACTAGCTTACAATCAGATGATAAGAAATGCAGCTACACAACTCAGTGACCACTGACTTTGCATTTTATTGGCCCTGCTTTGTATACAAATACTTTTAATTTGTCTAACAAAACTCTTCATGCTGACACGATGTGTTGTATCATTTGCCCTATTTTGTTTAATATATTAAGATCCTCTGCAAATTAAAAAACTAAATCTATTATTAGATGCATCTGCCGAATGTAGCTGAACATCATTAAAGTACTGACTGATTAACTCTGAGATTACGGACGACTAAAACGGAGCATAATTATTGAGTACAGAGAGCATGCTGCCTATCACCATCTCCCACTCCTGTTCTTTTATAACTCCTTATTAACATAACAGTACCCGTTTCAGGCGAGCCAATTTCCTCTGAGAAACATGATCAGCTGTTTTCCCCTCCACATGCAAAGCGATTTGAAAGAAAAATTGACTTCAGTCCCAGCGGAGAGCTTGTTATGAATCTTGACATGCTGATTTTTGACCTCACTTTGTCCTCCAAAAAAAAGGGAGGGGGGGTGGAGGTGGGGGGGATAAAGAGGAAAAAGAACATCTTTCAGAGACTGAGTGACAAGGTGAATCTCACTGACTTTCACAATTCCCACAAGAATCTTTAGGAAAGCTCAGGGAAAACTACCGGGGGTTCTTAAATCATTGCATGTTATAAGCTACACAATTTAGAAATTAGAAATTCTTTATTGTCATTGCACATTTTCATGCAACAAAATTCTGTTTGACAGCTCTCCCCTTTTTTGATGTCTTAAATGACAGCAAAGGAGGCAGCATGTGCATAAATAATGAAGGCTCAATACGTGGAGCACTTATTTGTTTTATCGTGAAAGACCCAGAGTTTTTCCTCTGCTGACAGATTTTCCATTTAATCCAATATGACTTAGATGTAGGTCTTGCTGATCCTTCAGAGTGTTGCAGGCTTCATTTAGAAAAAAAGAAAATAAAAGAAGAAAAAAAATTGTGACGGGGAGTTATACAATGTCTGATGTTTGAACACAACACATTTCCCCTTATAACACCCCCCCCCCCCACACACACACACAATTTTACTCTGAAAAGTAATACCTTACAGTATGGAAAATTAAATAAAAACAGGATTTTATTTTTGTTTATTGCTGATTAATTATCCTTGTGGGGAAATGGTGTAATTGTAGCATCATATATTATCAGCACACTGAAAGACAAAGAGAATATAAATACAGATATAATTAGTTTATTCACAGTCACAAATGGCAGTACATAATGTATTACTGAAAGTAGAATGAGTCTAATTTGACAGAGCAATATTAGCAGCACAAGCACACACATCACTGTTCAGAACAGCAAGACTTCAGTCATTAAAAAAAAAAAAGTAAATTAATGGGCATTGTGCCTAAAAGGTGTTATGTAATCACACATTATGTGTCACCCCTGACACTTAGATTTGCATTCCATGTTTAAAATGTCACTGTTGTCACTTGTGTGTGGTTTGATTTAAAAAGTGGTTGTCACTTTACCATCTGTTTGTCAGGCACAAATCTCAAAAAGTAAGGTCTGAATTTGCATAAAATTTGCTGTCTGGATGGATGAATGTTTGCAAAATGATTTTGGACCTCTTCACTGGAATCTTTTCTGTAGCGCCACTACAGGCTGAGCTTACAGTTTTGAAAATTATAAGCATTGGACACTGCAAAAGTCTTGATATAAATTATTTGCTTCTGAGGTAGAGGTCTGAGGTGGTATAATTCACAAACACGCAGCTTAAAGCAGATAACCCATAAGCTGGAGAGGGAATGACGTCTCATTCAATTAGAAGATGCTCAATTAGCCTGGAAAAAGAGTTTGTTGTTCTATAAAAAAGCCCTCCGTAAAGCTAGGACATCTTACTATTCATCATTAATTGAAGAAAATAAGAACAACCCCAGGTTTATTTTCAGCACTGTAGCCAGGCTGACAAAGAGTCAGAGCTCTGTAGAGCCGAGTATTCCTTTTATTTTTTATTTTTTTATTTTTTAATTTGTTTATCAGGAGATTTTACAAAGTTGTTCACATTATATGCATTTTGCGTAACATACATAACTTCTCCAATTCTTTTTTTTAAACATATAAAACACCATACAAACATGAACAGAAAAAGAGAAAAAAAATTACAAATAAATACATTTTAAAAGGGGGAGGGGCTTAAAATTAAAATATTTTACCTATCCTTTTAGCTTGATATGGTGGCTCAATTACATTATTCTACACACTGAAATGGTAGAGATTTTAAATACTCCACATAGGGTATGCACTTACGAGTGAATTTTGCTGAACTAGCCTTCACTGTTAATACAATTTTTTCCATCCTAAGATATGTCCTTACAGTGTTTAGCCACTGTAATGAAGATGGCAGTACAGGGGACTTCCAGGAAAGGAAGATACAGCGTCTAGCGAGAAGAGAAGAGAAAACCAAAATCTCATTTTGCTGGGGAGAAAGGTTCAGTGCAGTCACTGGAACTCCAAAAATGGCAATTAGTGGTATTCCTTTCATTTTAACCAGTAATGACTTCATGGATTTCTTTACAAATAAAATTTTTAGACATTAGAGAAAAAATTATTCAAAACCGTCTCCAAGATTTATCTTCATGCTCGGCTGCTTTCAGCACTGCTGGTATTTGTTTAGATTATTTCATTCCAGTTGATCTTTTGGAGTTAACTTCAATAGTTACTTCCTCCAAACCATCAACATGTTTATTAGATCCCATTCCTACTAGACTGTTCAAAGAAGTCTTTCCAATTATTGATGCTTCAATCTTAAATATTATCAATCTGTCTTTATTAGTTGGCTATGTACCACAGGCCTTCAAGGTGGCAGTAATTAAACCACTACTTAAAAAGCCATCACTTGACCCAGCTGTCTTAGCTAATTATAGGTCAATCTCCAACCTTCCTTTTCTCTCCAAAATCCTTGAAAGAGTAGTTGTAAACAGCTAACTGATCATCTGCAGAGGAACGGTTTATTTGAAGAGTTTCAGTCAGGTTTCAGAATTCATCACAGTACATTGTACATGCTTCCCTTAGGCAGTATTATTAGAAAGCATTGCATCAATTTTCATTTTTATGCAGATGATATTCAGCTTTATCTATCCATGAAGCCAGATGATACACATCAATTAGTTAAACTGCAGGTATGTCTTAAAGACATAAAGGCCTGGATGACCTCTAATTTCCTGCTTCTAAATTCAGATAAAACTGAAGTTCTTGTACTCTGCCCCACAAATCTTAGAAGTATGGTGTCAAACCAGATACTTACTCTGGATGGCATTACTTTGGCCTCCAGTAACACTGTGAGAAATCTTGGAGTCATTTTTGACCAGGATATGTCCTTCAATGCACATATTAAACAAATATGTAGGACTACTTTTTTACATTTGCGCAATATTTATAAAATTAGAAACATCCTTTCTCAGACTGATGCTGAAAAGTTAATCCATGCATTTATTACTTCTAGGCTGGACTACTGTAATTCATTATTATCAGGCTGTCCTAAAAGCTCCCTGAAAAGCCTGCAGCTGATTCAAAATGCTGCAGCTAGAATACTGACAGGGAATGAGAAACTCCCATATTGGCTTCTCTTCATTGGCTCCCTGTTAAATCTAGAGCAGAATTTAAAATCCTTCTCCTAACATACAAGGTCTTGAATAATCAGGCCCCATCTTATCTCAAAGATCTTATAGTTCCATATCACCCCATTCATTCTCAGACTGCTGGCTTACTTGTGGTTCCTAGGATACTTAAAAGTAGAATGGGAGGCAGAGCCTTCAGCTTTCAGGCCCCTCTTCTGTGGAACCAGCTCCCAGCTTGGATTCGGGAGACAGACACCCTCTCTATTTTCAAGATTAGACTTAAAACTTCCCTTTGTGATCAAGCTTATAGTTAGGGCTGGATCAGATGACCCTGAACCACCCCTTAGTTATGCTGCTATAGGCCTAGGCTGCTGAGGGGGGTCCCATAATGCACTGTTTCTTCTCATTCACCTTTATTTACTTGTTTATACTTCACTCTGTATTTAATCATTATTATTAATCTCTGCCTCTCTTCCACAGCATGTCTTTTGTCCTATCTCTCTCCCCTCAGCCCCAACCGATCGCAGCAGATGACTGCCCCTCCCTGAGCCTGGTTCTGCTGGGGGTTTCTTCCTGTTAAAAGGGAGTTTTTCCTTCCCACCGTCGCCAAGTGCTTGCTCATAGGGGGTCGTTTTGACTGTTGGGTTTTCTCTGTGTTATTGTAGGGTCTTTACCCACAATACAAAGCACCTTGAGGCAACTGTTTGTTGTGATTTGGCGCTATATGAAATTGAATTGAATTGAATTGAATTGAATTGAATTGAATTGAATTGAATTGAATTGAATTGAATTGAATTGAATTGAATCGAGGAGCCAGGCTTTCTTGACATTTTTCAAAGTGGTCTTTTAATAGTTCTAAAGACCTTCTGATGGTTCAAAATTTTTCTTTGGACACAGGCTGCTTCTTCACTCATTTTCAGTGCAGTTCTTGAACCTGACCATTTTCAGAGGAACGAATACCTAACTATAGGAAAGGCTTCAGGAGTAAACCCTGAGGAAAAATCCAGAGATGGGGCCCCTAAGGCAAATTGTAGTTAGATACAACTTCATTCTGGCAGCATTTTCTTTTACCCAGGTTCTCGTCTCATTTTTTTTTTTATTGTTGTGAGCATCCTTAACTGGAGAGGACACTCATCAACTCATCAACACAGCAAGGAAATTGGCAGTTACCTGTAATAAGCCCACTGCTCAATTTTGATGGTGGGAGGTATCCTCGGATCCTATTGAACAGCTACCACCTGCCTCAAGCAGACAACAATTGATAATGTGCTGTCCCGCCCTGCCTGCCTTCCTTGTTGGGTGCACGGGGATAGGAGAAACCCGAACAGCAGGCATAAAACTTACACACCAGACAACAACAAACAGAAGAAACCAACTCTCAAACTGTAAACCTGGAACATCTGGACAATGCTGACTGGACTTTGAGAGAACCTGATGGATAGCAACGACGCTAGAAAAACTGCAGTGATTAACGATGAACTGTGTAGGCTAAAGGTGGACACTGCCACTCTCCAGGAAACACGACTGGCAGACTTTGACACCATCAGATATAAAGACTACACCTTTTTCTAGCATGGCAATTCTCCAGTGGAACTAAGGGAGCACGGAGGTGGCTTTGCTGTAAAGAATATGCTGCTGAAGATGGTGGAATGAGACAGCGACAGCGTGCCTCCTCACATTTCACTTAAACACTATAGATGGCCCCACCAACCTGCTCAGTGCCTATGTTCCCACCCTGTGATCTATTCCAGAGGCCAAGAATGAACTCTACAAGAAGCTGTCAGCCACCATCAGCAAGATTTCCAACAAGGAGCATCTGATTCTTCTAGGCAACTTCAATGCACGTGTTGGCTCTGTTCATGCTTCCTGGCCTAGCAGCACTGGGCACTTTGGAGTTGGCAAGATTAATGACAGTGGTCAGCGGCTGCTTGAGATCTGCACATTTCACTATCTCTGTGTTACCAACACATACTTTGACTCCAAGTCACAGCATTAAATCTCCTGGAGACACCCCCGACCCAAGCATTGGCACCAGCTGGACCTTAGTTTGGTCAGATGCGCCATGTTGCACTGTGTTAAACATACCTGCTCCTACTACAGTGTAGATTAGCGACACAAACCAATCCGTGGTGTGCAGTAAGGTCCGCATGAAGCCCAAGAAGTTCCATCACACCAAAAAAAGTGGAACTCTGTGAATAAGATGAGTCACCTGGATCTCCAAAAGCAGTTTGCTGTGACATTTGAACAGGAACTAAACAGGGAAATTCAAGGTACAGCCACAGAGAAATGGGAGCCCCTTAGGACCATGATTCACAACACATCTATGGCCATCTTTGGAAGGCAAGTTCCCAAGACCAATGATTGGTTAGAGGCCAAGTCAAGAGAGCTGACACCAGTCAGTAATGTCCGAGGTCATCTCGAACAAGACAAAGCAGATGGACCGATGGACACTACTCTGAGCTCTACTCCAGAGCAAACATTGTTTCTGCCACAGCCCTGGAAGCCATCGAAGACTTGCCAACTATGCACAAGCTGGACAAGGAACCCACCCTGGAAGAACTCAGTAAGGTCATTGACAGTATATCTGCAAGAAAGGACCCCACCAGAGATCAACAATAGACATGATCTTCTCTCTTTGACAGCTCCAGGAAAAGTGTGGCAAACAGAGGATGCCACTCTAGGTTGCCTTCATTGACCTCACCAAAGCATTTGACCTAGTCAGCAGAGAAGGCATCTTTCAACTCCTACTCAATATAGGGTGTCCACCTAGGTGGCAGAGCAGGATAGAGTCCTACCATGACAACATGAAGGAGACCATGCAGTTCAATGCTAGCTGCTCCGTGAGCTTTGGCATATATAACAGAGCTGTATATTAGCAATACATGGATGACATATGCAAAACAAAAAAAAGAAGCTGAACACCTTTCTCATGCATTGCCTCTGCAGAATCCTGAATCTGCTGGCAAGACAGGATGTCCATGATATGGAGATCTTGTATCATGCCAGCATCCTCAGCATGTTCACCTTCCTCAGGCAATGCCGTCTGTGTTGGCTGGGCCACGTCTTGTTCAAAATTCTGTTCCCCTGTGAAAATCTGTTCCCCCTGTGTCGCAGCCAGTGTTTATTCCTGTCATCAAGGACAACAGGTCCTGTGAACATGCAAACATTTGCTCTTTATTTGCCAAAATTACACGGGGGGAACCAAATATTTCAGCCATCCAAAATATTCTGTTCTCCCTCCATAACATGGGAACAAGTTAATTTACCAGAAGCGCAGTGAAGACTGTCGGATCTGCCTCTGGCCAAACACCGGAACCCATGCCTGCCAGGCGGCATATATATGTGGTCACCTGCTCCACCACTGAGCCACCCGGGCGCCCATGTCTTACATTTAAATGAAACTAATTAAATAAAAGGAAAACATGGCATAACTCTAGTTACCCAGTGTCAAGAACAAAATTGCCTTTGAAATGAAAATAACTTGGAAGGTTTCTTTTTTTGTCTTTGATGTCTCTCTTTAGCTATTGTGTTTGATTATCATTCAGTGCTGTCACTTGCCCATGCTGTTCTTATCAAAGCCAAATAAGGCTGAGTAAACTAACTGTGAACTAAGAATCATTGTTTAAAAGCATTTAGCTGTCCCCTCGGGCTCATTAAAATTGATGGGTGAGTGGGAACTGTTGTGTGTAATGTTCCTTTAAAGAGCGCGGCCCCCCCGCAGCGTCGTCATTGCGCAGAGCAGTTTGAACCAAAAAGCGGAGTGACCTTCCTCCGCTCTCAGTCTGAGAGGGGCAGCACTGAAGCAATAAGCCGGTCACAGCTCCCGCAGTCCCCCCGCTTTAGCCTCAGAAATGAACAACAACTTAGTCGGAGATGAAGTCGGGTAAGATCCGTACACGGTATCCACACTAAACCGCGAATCGCTTTTGGCTTAATGTTAGCGTGCTGTGTTGTCAAGCTGTCATTTGACAGCTAACGTTAGCTAGCAGGCTAAGCTAGCCTTAGTAACTTAGCGAAGTCGCTAGCCTCAGGAAAGACGGCCAAAAAAGTGAAACTAATCTGCAGAGTAGCTCAGTTGTTGGTGCCGCAGCTCATGGATAAATTTACCACTTTTGTGTGAAGTGCTACCACTTGTCAAAGGAGTGCACTGAAGCGTAACTACTTATTTCTGTGTTGTTTTCAGTTAGCTCCAAGCAACTGAGCTAGTTGAGCTAATGCTTGCCAGCGAGGCGAAAGTCTCCGTTCATGACTTCGTCGGTGCGAGGACATTTAGCGGGCACTGCTGGAGGATGGAGCATCCTCGTATGTACCCAGCCTTCACAGTTCCCACGGTCGTTGCATTTTTCATTTATAGGTTTTCAGCAGTGAGCTCAGGCACACATTAAGGAACTCGCTAGCCTCTTATCGATAGTAGTGCCGTTTAAACTGCCGCTGAACTTCCAGTCATGGAGGCATCTTTGGAGTTCACTGGTCCGCATGCGGAGAGCCGAACAGCTGCTCATCTCCGCTCCTCTCAGAGAGGAAAATACGGGTTTCAGCGCTAAAGGGTGATGAGACACCAACTGCCGTGCCTTCGGGACTCAGTGTGTGTTAGCCTGCTAAACGCCACTGCTCTGTACTGGGGTAACTTACGTGGCAGGAGGTTCATAAAAAGACCTTTATTTACGAGGCCATTGCCTTGAGTGTTAGACGACCAAAGTGACATCCATGGCAAGGACTGGACCTCAATATGAGTCACACTACATACGGACATTTTAACTGTAGCTGTAGTGTGGATATAACCAGATGCTGCATTGGTAGCAGGCTTTCCTGATGTTGTGTAATATCTGTTCTTGGCTGTTTAATCAGCGCTGCCTCTGAAGCTGTGCTTTCAGTCTGTGCAAGAGAGGTTTAATTTTTCTGTAATCATGCCTTTCATGTATGACTTTGTCCTGATGATTTGCAGATTATCGTTTAGTCTGACTCAAAGTAATGATCAGTGCTGATTTGATGGTCACATCTACTTTCAGGAAACTTTTTGTGGGTGGATTGGACTGGAGTACCACACAAGGTATGTCACATGGTTTAACTTGTGAAGGCTTTTTATTATTATTTTTTTTAACTTAATTCAGTGTTTTTTGTTTGTTTGTTTTTTAAAGAATGCGAACCTTTCTCCATATCACTGTTTACACTTTTTTTATGGAGATTCTGTCTGGTAGCTGATTGGAAATTAGTTGTGAATATAGCATACAAATCAGGTCACAAGTTGCAGCAATAGACAGGGTGAATCCAAGTGATAATGAGAGAAAATCTCGTTTTGATATTATAAGTATTATGATGATATATCGACAGTGACAAATGGTGCTTTCATAAAGTTATTAACCTGTCATTGAGTCACCTGAAGTTGTTCCCAAGATGCTGCATTTGCTCCTAATATTTCATGTGGGTTTAATGCAGAGAAGTAGTTTCCCTACAGGGCTCAGTAAAGATATCCTTATAATAGTTAAGAGAATATAGTTAAAGGGTCAAAAATGTGTAATTAATATTAATAGCAGAACTAAATATGCCAATTTATTCAATGCGGAATTGGAAGCAAGGTTGTTTATTTATTTTTATTTTTTGTAAAACACAACCTGTCAGTGTAGAATTGCTCATTTCTGTTGTAATGAGCACCGTTTTGGTGTCTGTACTAAAGCACATGTATCATTTTAATTAGTCCTTAGCTTTAAGTATCTAGCAGCAGACTTAAGTAGCACTGTCACAGTAACCATAATTACAGATAATAACAAGTTTTGCATGATATTGGTATTTTCACATTATGTGACCTAGGCTTGACAGCATAAGGATGTACAGCTTCACTGTTTATAGCAGCATATATTAGATATTAAATAAGGTTTTTGAAATCTCAGTGGTGAATAATGTGCTTTGTGTCTTTATAAATAAAAGGAATATAATAAGTAGACATGGTAATGGTCTCGCTTTATTGTGACTTAATTCAAACTGCCCCTTTTGAGTCTTTAATTTTACATATTTTCAAGCACATAGGTTAACTGACTTTAGATGGGTGTTCCACTCTGTGTCCTTGATGGTCTGCTTGTAGCCAGTGTTTCTCAGTATTGTTGCATATATATATATATATATATATATATATATATATATATATATATATATACTGTTATGACTTTTGATGTCCTTTTCACACAGCATTATAACCAATAATCAGCTGTAAATTGGAAACACTACATTTAACATCTACATCGGGCCTGTGTTTACACGGTCCTCTCATTCAGTCCGAGCCGGAGATTATCTAGTTTGTTTAAAGCCCTGCACCGGCTCATGCTCGATTGGCCATTGTGTAACATTGCACGGGTGCTTGTCTGTGCTACCAGCACTGAACCACAGGGCTACGTAACTCTGAGCTTGTTTCTACGGTGATGCCTCAGGGCTTCTCAGCAATGAGAAAAAGCAATTACGGTAACTCTCTGTCCAATGTGACTCCTCATTTGTTCAAACTTGCACACCTTGCTTGTCTTGCCTCTGTGGGTGTGTGCAGGCCTTACATTTGTTGGTTGTATATTTAGTGCAATGCAAGATGACAGTGGGTCGGTGCTTCATTTGTTCTCGAGAAGTTTCGGTGTGTGACTTACTGTAATGTGTTTTAATAAAGGTTACTAAACACCTTTTAGTGTTCCCAGTATAATTTTCTAGAGTAGTACACACATGTTTTGGTCCCAGTTGCAGGTTTAGAGAAGGTAGGAGTGTCACAGCTATTTATATGATGTCATTTATCATAAAGAGAGCATGCAATATTTAAATAATGACTGCACCTCTTTCTGTTCATGAAGAAAACTGCTGTGGCTCAATTTGCTGTGTTTCTCTTCTCTTCTCAGAAACACTGAGAAACTACTTCTCACAGTACGGGGAAGTAGTAGATTGTGTCATCATGAAGGACAAAACTACAAATCAGTCGCGAGGCTTTGGCTTTGTAAAGTTCAAAGACCCCAATTGTGTACGGACAGTGCTGGAAACAAAGCCACATAATCTCGATGGAAGAAATGTAAGTATTTTAAAATCAAAAGACCAGATGGTTAAATCAGAGGCAGTAATCTGCCTGGGCTTTCTGTGAGCAGACTGTGAAAAAACTTCATATTGTATTTCGTCATCCACAGCAGTTAGAAGTTATTTGAGGGGAAGGACAGGTTTCCTTTGGGCTGTGCATCCGTGAAACAATTAGTACAGATGATGCATTTTGGAAAGACTGATATTAGTTTGTGTAACAAGATTTACCTGTTCAAATGAGTGAAATTGGCATTTAGGATGGGTTTCTCACCAGTGCATTGAATCTGCTTCATTTGAATAACATTTTGCCTAATTGTTGTGCTGATAGAGGCAGTGAGGGGCATAACATTTTATTGGCCACATATCTCTGTACAATGTGCTGAAGAGAAATAGTGAAGAGCATTTGAAGGTGCCTTTATTTTAGGCTAATGGAAAACTCTTCATCTGTTGTTAGATTGACCCGAAGCCATGTACTCCCAGAGGAATGCAGCCTGAAAAGTCTCGAACCAAGGAGGGCTGGGTAAGAGGAATCTGATTTCTACTGGGGATGCTAGGCTAGATGTTTCTGCTGGAGTTAAGCTCAAACCACCAGTCTCTCCTTCCCCTCCTCTTCTGGAGGTTAGGCTGTAGCTTGTTTTGATGAGAAGACCTTGAGCTTATAAATGTAAATTATTAAATTTTTGTAAGCATATGGATTTTTTTTCGTGACAAATGCACAGCTTTTCATACCTTTTGAGCATTAGTTTGAGGTTTTGATTAATCACAAAAATATTAAATATTCTGTGACTTCTGTCAACCTCGATTTCTTCATAAGGGATTGCAGAGCAATATCAGCCACTCTCTGGCGCAGCTTCCACTTATTTGAAATTGAAGTATAATATAATACAAAATATAAAGATGCTTATATAACCACACTAAATGTTGAAAATATAGTAGCGTATTTCCATTAACTTCTAGCTTTCTTATCTGAAATGTGATGTTCTTGTAACTGCCCTCACACATCGAGGTAAAATGAGAAAACTAAGGATGGGTTGAACATGAGTTGGCTAATGTGGTGCATTGCTCTCAGCAACAAATTTTCTGAAGGGCAGAAATCTCTGCTCCAACTTGGATAATTTGTGGGTCGATCAACAATGCTTATCAAGCCCCTGCAGACCTATTATAGTCATTTTGTCCCTTTGGGCAGCAGAGACTTTAGTTTTGCATCTTTGCTGTCAATATAACATTTTCATAAGTCACATATTTGGCTGTAAGCAGACTGTGTGTCAGAAGCTTTTATAAATGAGGCTCTTTGCTTGCTGCTGGAACAGTTTTCACTGGCTTAAACTCATGCAGCTGGTACTGAATGTTTTACTAAGTAAACACAAGATGTAATTGTTAGAAATCATTGTTGTTGTAAACAGCCTCTAGCCCTTACGGCGTGAGTGCAGTGCACAGCAATGGTGAAATGCTTAGTGGTTGAGAGTAAGTGGAAGAAACCGTGTTCTCTGATCTGTGGAGACTAGTCTTTGCATTGACATGACATGTTAAGAATTATACCCCAGGGCAAGAGGAGAACCTAATTTCTTCTGCACTGTCTGAATAGATGATGGCTAACTGGCCCCTTCCCAGAGTGATCTTGTAAGAGACATTGAAATCCATACACTCCCTGTTTTTTTTCAGAAGGGCAGCAAAGCTGATAGCAATAAATCAAAGAAGATATTTGTAGGTGGAATCCCCCATAACTGCGGCGAGCCTGAACTCAGGGACTATTTCAATAGATTTGGAGTGGTGAGTATTGCCAAGTGCATAATACAAGTCAGTTTATACTGTCATTAAGAGTGCTTGAATGGATGTGACATTGAACAGGGTCAGTACATATAAAAGGGTCAATTCAGTATAAAAATATATGGGACAAGATACAATAGGACGATTTATTTTTTGTCCAAATTGAGTAGAAATATTTAATTGGAATAAGAAAGGACCCTGTCCAGTTTTCTAAATGGAGCCACTATTTCCCTTTGTCCCATTCAAGGTCACAGAGGTGGTAATGATCTATGATGCGGAGAAGCAGAGGCCCCGAGGTAAAAGCTGATCCTGTCCTTTTCCTCCCCTCTCCATACCTTACCATATTAAATCTAATGACAAACTATTCTGGCCCAAAGAGAAAAAAAAAAATCCCATTTAGCCCCAGCTATTTCATCTAGTTAATGCACTGTAACAGGAATTTTGTGTATGGTAAATGCAAACATTAAATGGAACCCGTACCAGGTCATTATGGTCTATATGAACTAAAAAAAACAACCCCAAAACTTTAATTCCTGAAGATGAATGAAGGTAATCATTTTTTTACAACATAATCACACGGTAGTTGGATTTTAAAATTGCAGCTCAACCTGCGTTACATTATTAAATTGGAAATATCTGGATTTTGTATAGAATATTTAGGCTTTAAATTGAACTGTCCCTTTTGAGCTTGTGGGACTTCATGAGTCTGTTCAGTTGACTCATTCCTACTTTGTCAGATATTTTGTTTTCAGATAAGAAAACACTAGTCTCAGAGAGTAAACTGGGTATATTAAAGTTTTTCAGATAAGTATATTGGTTAAAATGCTGGCTGATGTGGTAAGAGCATATTAATGAGCCCTATACTGTACACAGCTCTGTTATTTCTTATTAATTCTGTTTTATTAGTAGAGTTTTGGATTTGGAGCAGTTGTAACTATTTATTATCCCAGTTAATGGTGCAAATAGCAGCCCTCATGAGTGTCACTAGTTCATTAACATCTAATGTAAAGCATTAGTCTCTAAACAATAGTTGGGTTCCCTTTTGTAAAAATAGGGAGCTATTTCTTGGTGTAATAATTCTTCTTGGTCATATTCACCAGTCTGAGTCTCCTCCCATATAAGAGATGGGAGGCAAAGTTCACAGTCCTTATTTATTTGTAGCCAACTTAAGACTAAAGCAGTCTAAAGACGTCAAACAGTTGGTATCTTTCAATGTCTGAGACTGCAGTCTGACACTGACACTCGAAGTGTATAAGCAGAGATCTCTTCACAGGGAGTGTGAACAGGAGGAATAAACACACCTAAGAACTGTTTAATGTTGAGTGTTTGTTTTTTAGGAGAAACATGAACACAGTTATAAACAAATCCACCTTAGAACAAATATTGACACTGGATTTTTTTTGTATCAAATGTTTTGTTTGTTTTGTAGCTATTGCTGGCCATAACCAATCAAATCAACATGATTATAAGTTAACGTGCCCAGTATTATTTAGCCTTCAAAATGACATTTTTGAAAAGCTACGACAATTTTACTAAAACTAGTGCATTTTGCTATGTTTTCTTTAAAAATTACTGAGGTGATATACTGCAGGAAAAATAGGTGCTCTGAAAAACACAGTAGTTAATCACACCATGTAACTGGCGTATTGAGAACACTTTGAGTGTGTGAAGGGGGGGGTTGTCCTTCAAAGAGGCTGGTTGCAGCCTGTTATCTGGAGAACAATGGAATAATTTTAAACCATTTTTATTTCCCTTTGGCTCTTCAGAACTTTCAGAGGCCTAATTTTGAACTTCAGAAAGGTCCTTTTATGTTTGTCCAGTTAAGTCATAAATGTATCATGAGTGTGTGACATGTGCCGGCACTTTTAGCATGGATGGCCTCCTTGGGAATCAGACCCGTGCCACCGGCGGTGATGGTGTTAGGCTCTGCCCACCGAGTTACAGTCACAGCTGTTTCATCTGCATTTGTCCTACATAGAAACGATGAAGCGGTCACTGACCCACAACATGCATCTCTCCCCCCCCCTTCAAAACCCACTCACTGTTCACTCTCTGTTGGGAAAAACCCAGAATAGTTTGCCATTGGATTTTAACATGATGTATTGCACAAGTAACAACCATTACGTAATCTTTAATAGTATAAACACTTTCTTTTACTAAAACCATTAGATGCTGATCATTGGAATAAGTTTTCTTTACCTTGATTTAGAAGTAACTGATACATGTATCTTAAATGGCATAGTATGTGTTTTCCCATATGTAGACAGTTAAGTATTTTTGTAAGTAAGCCCTTTCTATTTTTCTTTCTCTGTCCCCCTTCTTCTTGTGAATGGTTTGAATGTGATTAACGGTGTCTCTTAAGATTTGTCTTTTCTCCTTTAGGTTACTGTGTATTGACGGGTAGCACAGAGGTACAGGCCAAACATAAATCACCCAATTTTTTTTTCTTTTTTTTTTTTACTTTTACATTTAAAAAAAAAAAAAACACTAATGAGGTGTACACAAAGCTGCATCAGTGTGTTCACCGGGGCTTAAGGAGGACAGTTTGAGTTATTTGGCAAATGGTTTACTGATGGTTTCACTGTATTCATCTTAAGAGCAATTGAAGAAAAAGTTGTGGTCATATGCTGTTGCCACGTAAATTATGAAAAGAATAACAGGGTTTGTCCCGCATATAAAGCATTTTATATCCCGCGTATAAAGCATTTTATATGGACATATGCATTTGTAAAGAATTATTTAAACACAGACTCTATGTGGATCAATCTTGCCTATGTGTGTATGACTTAGAAAATCCCTGACTAACTGATTCCAGGTACAGTAATAATCATTCATTTTCTATATAATTTCCATATTTCCAAAAATACAAATTTGTAATATAAAATTTAAACACAAAGTTAGAAAACAAGAAAATATTTGACTCCTTGTATATTTGTGACATTTCTGAATTAAAAAAATACTTACAATCTGCAGTTAGTTAGCTGATTTTTTTTTTTTAGACTGGGTAAAATTCTTACAGTTTCAATTTGAATGACACCGTATGTCAAAACCTTTAATGGGCCAACTTGGTTTTAAATTTAGGTTGGGGGACAGGTCATTGACAGATGTTATTAATAGCAGTAGAGCATGAGCCTTGGGAATGTTTGGCATGGGACTAAGAGGTCTCTAAAATCGCGGTTGTCTTGTAGGACATTTAATTGGATTCAGGTTAGGTCCCCAAGTAGAGATGCGCACCCAACCCAGTTCTGCCACAGCGGAAAGTTAATCAGATTGAAAGTAGATCACAGCAGCTTGTTAGCTCTGCAGGGTTGTCTCACAGATTTATCAGATGAAATAGTTTACTGAACATCTGGCATGGTCAAAAAATTGTCGAACTTGTTGATGCACTTTGTGTATTTCCCGTGAAAACTCTTGAACAAAACTTCAGCTCATCAGTGTGAAAGACCAGTGTGGCCTATATCTTTGTGTTACCATTGTGAGCAATATTTTAATCGTCCATTTTAGGCTTATCCTGGCTGACTCAAAAGTAAAATACAGAATTTGGGAAAGCTTGGAGAAAGCTTTAGGCATTCTACAGTTTGTGTTTCTCCATATTTTTGTGATGCATTAACAATGGCTGTTGCGAGTGTGTGCTCCACAGCAATATACCAAGGGACAGATCAAGGTGGGGTTTGGATGAAACAGCATGAAGTAATTCCATGCAATATTGACTCAATTGGAATGGATCAGCTACATGTTTGACCTTTTTATGTGACATTTCACTTTAAATCAAATCTGTCACCCTTCATGTTTAACATTTAAGCACTCCATTATTAATCTTCGCCAAAAGTTTCTCTGCACAGTAAAGTTTCCTTTAATTCCCCAGGAGTTAGTCTTGGATTTGTATTGTCTGCGACATCATCCGAACCCCAGGAGCCTCTTGCTCAGTCTTGACGGATCCTCACTCTGCTGAAGCCCAATACTGTTCTTCATCTTGTGTTGTCACAACCCCCCTGCTACCTTGATTCACTCTTGGTCGTTGGCTAGGTTTTGGATTTATTACTTTCGAGGCCGAACAATCAGTGGACCAGGCTGTCAACATGCATTTTCACGACATCATGGGCAAAAAAGTGTGTAGTTGTAGTTTTATTTTACCCTTAAGATCAAACTGAGGCTTGGGCGACAGAGCGGGAACTATACTATGATGCTGTTTCATTGCTTAAAGCTAATTTTTCTAGTGGCTCCCTATTTGTGAATGCAGCATCATTAAGCCTCTAATATCTTAAATTGATCAGACTGCTAATCTGATTTACGCAGGTTTTTTTTTCATTACATTGCATGCCTTTTACAGACTTATGCTTTCATGATTTCTAAAAGCACTCATCCTTCTCTTGCTGTTATTACAGTTTAAATTGTCGCCCAAGGCTTTGTTTAAACTGACCACTCCTTTAGGGTGTCTTAAGCATGTTAGACTTTACTCAGTAAATTAAAATTATGATATTTTTCTGGTTTTGGATATGCTAAAATTTAAACCAAATGAATTAAATTAAGGCTTTAAATCCAACAGGATTTTTCACATTTTAAATCCCCTAAAGGATTGGTCCAGTCACTTCTGTTTTTTTTTTTCTTTCTTTTTTGTTTTTTGTTGTTGTTTTCTGATGTTTTGTTGGCAGGTCACTTACATGTCAACATGTTTTTATTTTCTTTATTTTTCTTTTTGAAACGTTAAAGAAAAGCTCAACTCAGTGACCTCAGTTGAAGAATCTCCATACTGTGTCTGTCAGTTCTCTAAATCTAACAAATGAAAGTCTGTCTAAACTGCATAGGATGAGACGGTGCTATTTGCATACCACTTCATAGTGTTTGCTTTAACTATGTGTGTGCACCAGATGTATGAGGTTTACTGCACAGAGTCAATTCAGATAGTGTCAGGTAGGCTGTTTGTCCAGTAAAAATAACAATACATCCATTGTGGTGTAATATTTAAGCATAGCTCTTAACCTGCTGCCACTCCTTAGATTGTACTATTGTAGGGATAAACTGCCTGGCATGTCAGCTGAGTAAAACCAAGCAAAAAGACATTGACTTGCGTATAAACTGCATTTTTTAAAAAACCCCTTCAGTTTGTTCCCCAAGAGAGTTGGTATGTGTTTAGGAGCTTTTAAACCACCCTGCAGAGACCGTAACTGAAAACAGCCTCCTCCTTGCCCTCCATGCAGATAGTAATAAGTTGTGGGCATGAGAAAATGATCGCAGTAGAGTTACATCCACTCTAATCTACCATTATGCATATCCTGTTACTGTGCAAGTGGTTTTAGTGTTTCAAGGTCAGTCTGCAGTAGTTGACACACAGAAGACCTTTATGCATGTTTTGTAATTTATATTAAAATGTTTTTAGGGTTACTTCTGTGTGTCTCCTTTCTTAGATATTTTTCTTTGTTGAGGTTGCTTTCATGTAGGTGGTCCATTTGTTAAGTATTTGGGGGATTTTTGTGTTTTTGGTTGAGGCTGAACAATGGAGAGATGGCAGTAAAGCAAAGTGTTGCGTGTCTATACCCAATTCAGAGTGGCAATCACAAAGACCTTAGCTAGAGTCATCAGTTTGTTGTCAATACCTTAAATCACTCATCAAACCATTAAGTAAATTCTAACTGCCAGTTATTTTTCTCCAGAAAATACCTACCAGGTAACTGTTTTTAAGGCCAGGAAATTTTAAATGCTTCCTTGAACTGGATTTTGTTATTCACCAGTTTAGAATGGCAACAGATTTTTATTCAAATGTCACTGATTATTACATTAAAAAGATGAGCCAAATCCAATTTTCCTCAGTAAATCGTTCAGCCCAACCTGTATACTCTCCACTGGTACCCTGCTCCCCTTGGCTTTGCCCTCATTTCCTGTAGGATTAGGGGCTCAACTTAATCCATTGTTCTTGACTTGACATTACCTTACGCTGGGACTTGAGGGAGGCTGGGAGATATGAGTTACAAAATTAGAAATTGGAGCACATCAAACTGTGGAACAAATCCCAATTCTGCTGTTGGGGACTGTACAGAAGTCATAGTATCCATCACTCGTAGCTGAGATGCCCACGGGAGAAAGTGCTCAGGTAACCGCCGACGGCGGCGAGGCCACTGCCAGAAACATGTGCATGTAATTAGGTCGACAGAGAAGGAAGAGGGGAGGCTGGCGAAGGTGGTAGCACCTTAAAGCGGGGGAAGAATTTGCAATTCGTTTTCCTCCCGCAAGGTGACCCCAATAACTCAACCTCAGTCTATTTATGGGTGGCTCCCCCTTAGTCTCAGCCTGTTTCTTTGCTCTGGTTAAGTGCTGGCAGCTTTTCCTAGTTATAGACAGGAAAGTTTTGTTATTGGGTCAACACATTTATACTTGACTCAAAATGACTCAATTATTTAGCTCTAAATATTAACTATATATAAAAATGAAATAAAATAAAATAAAAGGTGGCTTTTATTTAATGTCTTTTTAATCAAAAATAAAGAAAGGACTTGTCACCATTATTCGATGGGATTTGGTTTGAAAACAATTTTTTCACGTTTGACACAGTATGAAGATTCAGATTTAGATTGAATTAAAAAGACTGTTCATTTGTACTTTCTGCATGTTTACCTTATATTCTGTTAGAACTGAGATACCGCTCGACATCCATTTCCCTTTAAAACTTATTCCAAACAAAAATAAAAATAAAATTCTCTGTAAGCGTTAGCTGGAGAAAGGTAAGTCTTGACCTTCCATTAGATGTCTTTATCTTATATAGGGCAGCTAATGACAAAGAAAGACAGACATCTATGTTTCTCAGGTACATTTAAAATCTTGGATAATTTATGTCTTATGTCTGTAATTTTGGCTGGTGAAATTCCTGATTAGCACTGAGTACCTGAGACACATAGCCAAAAAGCCCTTCTGGCTACACAGTAATATTAATTTATATAGCTGGCCCACATCAATTAAATAAAGTAAAATATTTCAAACTGGCCCAAATTGTTGAGATTAAGTATCAGTGGTAGGACAGGTCTGTCTAGGTGAAGGGCTTCATGGACTTTTTACTGGTGTTGCCAAATGTGCCCTCCTTGTCCTTTGTCCAGGTGGAAGTAAAGAAGGCTGAACCTCGTGACAGCAAAGCTCCTGGCCAGCTTGGCCCTGGCCAGTGGGCACCCAGGGGCATCTTGAGTGCAGCTAATGGTTGGACAGCACAGCCTGCCCAGGGCTGGCAACAGCCTTATGGGCCACAGGGTGAGTGGGAACAAGTCCCAGAGCAGAGCAAGAGAAGCTCTGTTCAGAGGAAAACCATGCAGTAACAGTTTAAGTGTTAAATCCTCTGCTCAAACATTAACTTGGTATGCATGTGCATCAGTTTGAATACTTAACTGTTATGTGAACATTTTGTTTCATGCATCTGAATTATCCTGTGTTTATTTATTTATTTTTTTCCTTTCCCTTTCTAAAGGAGTGTGGGTGTCAACTACTGGCCAGCCCATAGGTAGGTGTTAGTCCTCCACTTGACAACACACAAACTGTCTTCCTTTTGGTATTTTTGTGGGTTTCTTGTATGTTGTGTAACTGTTAGATTGCAGATACATGTGTCTTTGCCTTGTGATCATATGCTTATCTCAAAACGCTTGTGTGACAGAACAGGGCTTGCACACGGTGTGGCCCATGGACTGATGACAGTTAATAGTACATGTTATCACTGATTCATAAAGGCTGAGGCTGCTGATAATTTGCTGCTCAAGACAGATGGCAGTATTGAATGGATTCCGGGCCTCCCTCTGCTATTGGTCAGGCTCGGCTTCATATCACCACCTCCGGGTCAACCTGCAGCACTCACTGCATTGTCAGCTCTGTGCTCCCTTGAAAGATATTTCAGTTTCAGACAGTGCTCTGCAGCTTCAGTCTTGAAACAAATTGTCAACACTTTCAACAAATTCAGTTTGATGCAAATCATATTCATCTTATCATTGTGCTTAAGTCTTATTAGTCTTTGTTATTCTGTGTTGGGGTAGGCGGGTATGGACCTCCGTTGTCTGCAGGCCGGGGAACCCCCGCACAGCCTCCATCACCCTTCAATGCATTCCTGGTCACGACCCCGGCGGGCGGCTTTGCTGCACCTCAGGGCTACCCTCAGCAGGGCTACAGCACCGCACCTCAGTTTGGTCAGTCATACAAATTTAGTCAGTGTGCTTTCACAGTAAAATGTTGATTGGTAATGTATATAAGTTGGCAGATAGTGAATTCTATTTCTTTTTAAAGTGTTGTATAAAATCATGTGTAGAAAAAAATGTGTTAATTGAAAGTGAGGTTTTTAATGTAGTTTTACTGTTACTGCGGTCAGGAATGTCCATGTCTTATCAGATATGGACATCATGACTTGCAGACACCCTGAATTTTATGAAGGCTTGTGGACTTTTGTTTAAACTGACAGGTGAAGCAAGCTGACATTGTGTAAATCACAGATAAAATTTCAGAAAAAAATAGTGTGTGTTGGCAAACTGGTATTCACAGTTTGATCTGGCAGTTGATATTTATTAAAGATGCATAATGGCTACACAGCACTTTGATTATTGTAGCAGTTATAATGTGGTATAAGTTTAAACTGTAAGATAGTGATATTTGGTGAAGAAAGGGTTAATACCTTTACTAGTAGCAGTCTTTGTGACGTGGTAATGGTGTCAGAAATCTTCTGCTGAACCAGTTTTATCTCCTTTGAGATTTTGTACACAAATGGTACAAAATGAAAACGTGACACTAGAAAATGATTAGGGAAATCCTTTCTCTTTGACAGGTTACAGTTTTGGCACACCTCAAGCAGACCAGTATGCTCCACAGGTTCCTCCTCCACCTACGACTCCAGGAACTGCACCGCTGGGCTTTGCACCCGCCACCACACCAACTCAGGATTTGAGCAAAGCTCCCACCGGGCAGCCCGACTTCCCTTATAGCCAGTATGGTAAGACGAGCATTGTGCATAAAGAAGGATGCTGCCCCTTTTCTCTCCCATTTGACTTTCCTTTATCTCTCGGTCCTGCCCATCTCCCTCTTTATTTTACTGGGTGCAGCTGCAGCCTTTTTAGGTTAATGGATATTCCCCCTAGACAAGCAGAAGCTTGCTGATGGTACCATTTAGCTTGAACAGCTACACATTCATACATGCTTTCTGCATACATGAACCCCTCTGGCTCTGCCGAGAAGATACTGCTGAAGTTTCACCATATCCAGGAGTCCTCAGCAGTCATTTCAGTTGAGTTTTTTCCAGCGGGGCCTTGGATTGATAAAAAGATTGGTAGGTCTTGGTAGGTTTGAATTAGATCATCCTGTCTTGCGATGTTTGTTGTTTTGTTTTTATTTTATTTTGACTTACCCTGAAAGTACAAAACATTTGATTTGGTTCAGGCTCCTCTTCGTTGATGACTTTGCTGGCTTCTTTTCCTGGACTTGGCACAATAACCATAGAAGAGCACCAGTATGACAATATTATCTTACGAAATATTGTTTCTGGAATTCTACTTGTCCAACCTGCCAAGCTACCTATCAAATTTTTTCCAACATGTTCATCATTGTTATTACACTGGAGCTTTGCATGCTTGTCTGCAAAATGTGACCTTTTTCCCCACTCTGTTTTGTAAATACATACAAATATTAGAGTATGGGGTTAGTCATGTGTCTGTAGGCTGTATTTTGTGGTTTCTATCTTTGTGGTCTTTGAACGGTGCTGCTGAACTCTCTAACATACCCTTTAGATTGTACTGGACCCGAATAATTAGTCTTCCTGGAACTTGACTGAGCTGGTTAACTGTTGGCCACATTTCAGTCAGCATCCAGTGCCTTGAAAATGAGACATTTCTTCAAGCCACTTTAGTAGAAAACAATGGTTTTTAGTTTCTATTATTTAGGACAGTTAGAGGCTTCAGTCACATATTGTAAACTCGTGCATGATTAAGAGACGGAGATCACGCTGGGAGCACAAGTGGGGGCCGAAGTTTTCAGACCTGAAACAAAAGACCAAGATAAAACTAACCAGCGTCCATGGAAAAGGAGCAGTCTTTGTCTTCATTCAACACTGAGCCATTCACTTACATAAGCACCAAGTCAGATAACAGTCAGATGCTCATTCATAGCTTTCATCCAGTTTCTTGGCTGACTGGTGTTTTTTATTCTGACTTGGCTTCCAGCTGCTTCCAACTGCCTAATTCCACATCTACAGCAGTCCTGCGAGTGCTGCCAGTCATGACAGGTGCCCATCTTGTTCAGTGTTTCCTGCCTGTGCTTATCTTCCATCCAGCTTTTTGCTTTTTAGTGTCCGCTGCCTGTTCAGGCACTTTATCAGTTGGTTGAAACCACAGAGGCTTGTTACGATTTTGTGAAATGAGCATAAAATGCGGTGCCCAAACCAAGTAACCAAACAAGACAAAGAACTGAAAAGTGCGCACAACTGTGACACAAAGACTTCAAGTGGCAGCTTGAAAGATGGGAAACAAGCCTAGAAATATGCACCATGCAATACCAATGGTTTGTTTTCTTGTTTCTAGTTGCTTTCTTCCCATATTTTTCAGATTTCATGCATCTTGTACCTTTTTATTTTTATTCTTTTTTTTTTTGTTAGAGAATAATGCACATTTCACAAAATTTCCCGAGACCAGGCTGGCATGATAAAGTCAGGCGTGCTAGCGGCTAGCTCACACATGTGTCTTGACTTCTAGGCGAAGCTGAAAAGAAATGCATTATGGAGCATAGTGCAGACCCAGTAAATAAGTATAAATGTACAGCTCTGTTAGCTCAGTAAGAGGGGAACTATGTAAAGTAGTCGGCCAGCAGTATGTGGGTTCAGTCAACCTGGTCTCCTCATCTCCCTGATAGGCTTGGGTAACTACCCTCAGGACCCCTCTGCCTACGGACCAACGCGTCCTTCTCACAATTATGGTCAGGATGAGCAGGGAGGATATAGTTCAGGTAGGTGCCAGCATCGTCTTCTCCAACCACAAAAGCAGCATTTGTTCAGTAATATAGCACTTAGAGCTGCAACTTGGTTTTATGCCTCTTTTCTTTTGCTCTGTGTTTAGTATTTTGCATGTACATTTTGCATGTACATACAAATTACTCTGTGTATTCTTGTATAGTAAAATTCAGCTATTGCCAGCCCCACAGCTGAGTGGATTTGAAAGAAATTTAAATTTGGCAAGCTGAGCTGCAGACATGTCATTTCCCTCAGCAGCTGTAGCTTTACTATATCAAGACAAACCATGTCCTCCTCTTTTGTTCACATTCTCTGTCTGCATTGCTTTGCTGGTTGTAAAAGGATGATCTAATTGTCAGAAAATTTGTTCATGGTTCAGCTGTCTCTATGCATCAGCAGTCCATTCATCCATTGTTTTTATCCCTCTCATATACTGTCTCCACATTTTAGCTAAAGGGGTGAGAAAGGAACGAAGATTTAAAGGAAGCCATGAAACCAGTAAATTTCAATTTCTCTGATTCTTCTGTCTCATGGTCCTGTTGGGATCACTCCTTGTTTCAGTTCCTTTACTAATTTTCTAATTTTCCCCATTTTCTTTCTCTCTTTTCATTCGAGTTGTTCATAACTATCTCTGAAACTCTATTTGATACCTTCACTCTTTTGTTAACTGGGTGTTACCAGGGTTGGAAAATAGCCAATCACCACAAGCAAGTTTCCCTCCACAACGGAGCAAATTGTCAGCACTGTAAATTTTGAAGCCCCATTGGCTTAGATGGTGGCTGCTGAATTTTTTTCTTTTTTGGTAAGATTGGTTTCCTTCCCTGGGAAGTCACTGTGGGTCCCTTGTGTGTTTGCAGGGAGATGGTGTCATCCAGTGTGCACGTATATAGAAGAACATAATAAGAGTTGCTCTTATCCTTCAAGAGAATTTTAATATTGATTGTTTTTTTCTCAATGAAGCCAGTTAAAAATGTTGCTTAAATTAAATTGAACCTTTCCTTGTACTGTTTGTATGTTTTAACACACACAGGCTTTGACATAAAGGGCTCATTGAAGGATTACAGAAGCAGCTGGAAAAATCCACCATGAAACCCTGAGAAAAGTTCCGTTTACTGCTGTTTTCTACTACTAGTCAACCAGTGCATACAGCATTTCTATACCTGTTTTGTTGCACGCCTTTATTCAAATCAGAGTTTATCTAGTGCACACAACCACTACAAGGTTTTATAAGTAGAAAGGAAAGAGAGAAAATAACAAAATGCCAAGTTAATAAATGAATGTTGTGGTAACAATAAATCACCTCTGCACCTATGTGTGTAATGTATCCAGAACAACCCGGACCGTAATGGGTCCTCTCCAGAGGTGGGAAGTAACGAAGTACAAATACTTTGTTTCTGTACTTAAGTAGATTTTTTGGGTATCTGTACTTTACTTGAGTATTCATTTTTCTGACTACTTTTTACTTTTACTCCCTACATTTTTACACAAGTGTCTGTACTTTGCACTTCTTACATTTTCAAAACAAGTTTGTTACTTTAGGTTTAACGCATTTGCATTTCTGGTCAGTGCACCATCAAACATCAAACCATCTTAGCCTAAACGGAGGAATAATAACACATAAGAGACAATTGTACTGGCGTATCCTCTATCACTGGGGCTTATCGCATCCAAAGACATTAAAGAGGCAAAACCATATAATTAATGTATAATTTATAGCTCTGTAATCAGGGGTTATAGTGGGCTGGACCGCCAATATCCGTAAGTTGTGCTCGCGGTAATTCAGTATTTGACTAGCACTACAGAAAAGGAGCGAGCATAAAGAGAGTAACGTGCGGCAGGTAGTTTTAAATGCAGAGTTTCTAAATGCTCAACAAATATCAGCACAAAAAGTGTGTGCAGTTTGTCACACAGTCTGTCTGCTATCTAAAGGAACAGCTGCTGTATTTCCAGGGAGAGCAAAGAATGAGCGATAACTTCACTCAGATGGAGAAAGATGTAAGAAAGAGGAAGGAGAGAGCAGCAGCAACAGGTCAGCTGATCACAGCCTGCACGCCAACATCATCTACTCGAGCTCATAATAGAAAGTTGTGATTCTTCTCCCCATGCAGAGCCACTACAACTGATCTTAGGGTTCCTACAGCTCCTGAATCCCACTGTAACCCCTGAGTATAGGTGTGTGTTTAGGTGTGGACACAGTCACCCTTTACTATGTAGGACACAGAGAATAGAGCTGTTTTTAAATTCCCTTTCACAGTTTGTGTCCTACATAACAGTTTTAAGCTGAGTACATTCATTAGAATTAAAATTTAGATTGGAATAACGTTTGTGTTCTCAGGTAATATTATTTTATATTGTTACAATAATATATAATGATATTCAGTTAGCTTTACAGAAAAATAGCAGGTAGAACCGTCCTCCAAAGAACTACTTTTACTTTCTTACTTTGAGTACATTTCAGAGCCTGTACTTTTTACTTTTACTTGAGTAAAGAAGTTGAACCAGTACTTCAACTTTTACCAGAGTAGTTTTTAACATAAGTACTTGTACTTCTGTTTAAGTACAGAATGTCAGTACTTTTGCCACCTCTGGTCCTCTCATGTGAGAGGCATTATTGAGCTCACAGCTGGATATGCTGTGAGAAGCAGTGGCACATTAGTGTTGGATTTTTCCTTAACATAGAAACTCTAAATATTTTTTATTAACATGATTCAGTAAAAGGATTCAAGGCATAAAGCTTCCATCTAAACACCATCTGAAGAGCCTGACATTAACACCCCCTCCTGCCCTGCTCCTTCCTGTCTGTCATTCACCTCAGGGTACGGTCAGGACCTGACAGCCTTTGGCCACAGCTTCGCAGACCCCAGCCAGCCAACAGCCTCGTATGGTGCCCCGACAGCACAGCCCGCCGCTGCTCCCCAGCCCACCGCCACCGCGTTCGGCAGAGGGCAGAACCACAACGTACAGGGCTTCCACCCGTATCGACGCTGACCACGACCATCACCACCACCCCGGGCAGGACCGCTGTGTAAAGTTCAAAAACAAAAAATAAGAAGTCAGGGAAATCTGTGTTCTTGCTAATATGTAAAACTGGAGTTCTGGATGTTCTTTAGGAATGTTGAATGCACAGAGTTTGTGAAACAGGGATTCCAGTAAATTTAAAAAAGGGTGTTTTGTCTTTTTTTTTTTTTTTTTTCCATTTTGCATAAATTAAAGAACATTCAGCAGAAAGAAGCTTTTAATCCCCACCCCCAACCCATATTTTATAGTAGAAACAAACTACTTTGCAATAATTTTGTCTGGTCAAACACTAGCACAGAGACTATATGTAAAGAGACTTGCCTATGAATATGTATATTTATGGTCGACACAAATGAAAACAGGGTCTCAAGTTTCCTCAGCTTTAAATTCTAGGGAAAATGTTTTTATTTTTCATTTGGTGAATTTTGTTTACTTTCTGAGCCTTTAAAGTTTGTTTAAAATGGAGAATATGACTATATATATATTATACACAAACTGTGCAATTTTTTAAAAAGGAAAATTTTGTACTATAAATGTACACTTTGCTTGTTTTTTTTATTTAAAGATGTAGACTTCCCTCAGGTGGCTGTTTTGGGTGCATTTTTGCACTTATGCAAAAAGTAAAGATGAAAAATTATTACAAAAATAAACGTTTTAAGGATAAAATGGTTCTATGTGATCTCAGTTGTCTGCTTCTGGTGTTTTGGTAAGAAGCAGTGCCAGAAAAAGGGTTTAAGTCATTTTTGTAATCACAGTAGGATTTGTAAAGTAATATCTGTTTTATGGTTGTGTTTGACTATTAATCAGACAAGTGAAGAGGTCATGTTTGGCTGTTAAACTGTTGGCTTTTTGTGTTTGGTATTTCACAGACCTGTATACGAGGGCAGAAATTGTTAGTTGTAGCCCTAAAACTAAGAGAGGTTTTGAGAACTTCAAAGAAAAAAAAAGGTCTGGTTTCTGAAACTGTTGTTAAAAGTTTAAGATACACTGATTGAGCAGAGAGCAGCTTGACTGATAATATCCGGGTTAAAGGTTGTAATTTTGTAACGCTGCTAGGGTTTGATTCACAATCTATTTCCGCGTTGTTAGCGTATTAGCATTAAGCTACCTGGTCTCTGAAAAGTAGTAAACTGTCTGATTAATCCCGACTTTTCAACACAGACATCTGTTCGACAAAAGGAGGTACAGCTTCAAGATCTCCGGGCAGAAAGTGTAAGGTGAAAACCTGTGTTTAATTTTTTTTTTTTTTGCTTTGTTTCTTACGTTTTCTGATTTGTGCTGTTCTGGTTTACCTTGTAGCTAGCTTGCTAGTTTCTGTTCTGTTTATAATGGGCGGCTAACCTGTTAGCTTCCAGCGGCGCATGTTATTCACAGGGAGTTTGGATTATTGGATGATTAGGCAAACTTTGACATTTAAGAGACACTCGGACAGAAGTTGTCTTTTAGACAGCTATTAGCGTTAAACAGCGGGGCAGAGCAGAAATGATGAAACCGAGTCGCTGTTTCTGAGGTGAATATATGTTTTTATGGTGTCGATGCAACAGAATATGGAAAAACTGAGGATGACCTCAGAGACATGAACGTTAAAAGCGAAACGTTACGTAGCGTCTGAAGAGTCTGTGATTAATTATCCCAAACTTGCAGTCATTAGAAGTTAAATGCAGTGACACAGCAGTTTCTAGATGTGCGCCACTTTTTTTTGGATGTCCAGACAGGTGTTCGGTACAGTAAGGTGGGATATTTCCAGTATTTCATTATTTGTTTAGTTTGTTTGTTATTCAGCTCTTCTGGGTCTCCCTTTCTCATGAAATTTTATTAAACTCTAAAGTAAGACTGCAGTTTTTAACATTTGTGATACATGTTTTAAATGATAAAGGCATGTTTCTTGTTGAATGAAATACACTCACTGGGCACATCATTAGGTACACCTTTCTTGTTCCAGATTGGGCCCCCATTTGCCTTCAGAACTGCCTTAATTCTTTGTAACACAGATTCACAACCCACTGATTGCAGGTCTTTTGACTGTGGGAGGAAACCAGAGTACCCAGAGGCAAGGATGATTTGAGCTTTGTGACATGGTTTGTTATCCTGCTGGAAGCAGCCATCAGAAGATGAGTACACTTGATCATAAAGGCACGAACATGGTCAGCAGCAACACTCCATTAGGCTGCAGTATTTAAATGATGCTCAGTGAAGGGGTCCTAAGTGTGCCAAAAAAAAATAATTGCCCCACCATTACACTACCAACAACTTGAGTTGTTGATACAAGGCAGGATCCATGCTTTTATGATGTTTACATCAATTTTTGTCTCTTTTGGTTTGAGAACTGAAGAAGCCTTTCGGATGAGAGGTGAAACATCGCCCTTTTTGTTCAAGTTTCAGAGATCAAATTCTGACCCTACCGTCTGATTGGTGCAGCAGAAATTGAGACTCACTGGACTAGGCAACATTTTTCTAATCATCTATTATGTAGTTTTGGTGAACCTGTATGAATTGTATCCTCAGTTTTCTGTTCTTAGCTGACAGGGTGGCGCCTGGTGTAGTCTTCTGCTGCTCTTCTGCATACCTTGGTTGTAATGAGTGGTTATTTGATTTTCTGTTGCCTTGCTATCAGCTTGAAGCAGTCTTGCTATTCTCCTCTGACATCAACAAGGAATTTTCACCCAGAGAGCTGCTGCACACTGGATACTTTCTTTTTTCCCCAGACCATTCTCTGTAAACCCCAGAGAGGTTGTGTGGGAAAATCCCAGCAGATTAGTAGTTTCTGAAATACTCAGACCTGCCCGTCTTTACCAACAACTATGCTACATTCACTGAAATCACCTTTCTTTCCCATCCATTTTGGTGCTCAGTTTGAACTTCAGCAGATCTTGACCATGCCTACGTGCCCAAATGGATTGAGTTGCTGCCATGTGATTGGCTGATTAGACATTTGCTTTAACAAAGAGTTAAACAGGTGTACCTAACAAACTGGCTGGTGAGTGTATGTCATTCACACTATGCTCAGCATGGCAACAATGCCTCAGGTTGACTAAAATCTGGAAAAGTACTGTAGTGTGCTTATACAACATGTTCAGGAGCCAGGCAGCAGAACAGCCTACAGTCCTGCAGTAAAATGTGGAGTCGCAATGTGAAATTTGGCACAGTTATGACACAGACGTTGAAGTGTCCGAGTCATGCAGCTGAGTCACACTCAGTAAGATTCCATGTGCGAAATGCTTAGCTGGAATATGGCATGCTGAAGAACAGCAGCTCCTCCATGAAGAAGTGCAGAGATGTGGGCCAAGAACGGGGCCCCAACCCCAGTAACAGTTTCACTGTTCATAGCATTTGAGCTTAGCTTAGCTTAGGGATTTCTCTAGTTTCTGTTTTTCTGTTATTATTAGACTTCGAGTTAGACCAGGTGTTGCCATGCTGTTGCCTGAAATGGTCTTGAATTTCTGCGATCTAGAAAGAAACGTCCTCAGTTTTATGTCGCTGCCTGGTGTTTTACAGGGTGTCAGGTCTGGCTCAGTCTGGTTGAACAGTTAATGCACAGAGTAAAGAGGCCGAAAATTGAAGACAAAACAGAAGACGGTGCGGAAAGGTAGGGGAAACTTAAAGCTGTCTGACAGTCGCTTGGTTTGCATTTTCAGCTTGATCAAGTCATTTTAAAAATTCTCGTAGTGAGTTTTAAATGGGTTTCAGGCAAAGATTAACATCATTATAATAGAAGTATTTGCTAAGAGTGTCAGCTCTACGGATGCTTACGGGAATTTAATTAGCTTTGTGGTATTTGATCATTGACCAAAGTGAAAATATTGACCTGCTGTGGGCCAACTTTGATGCCAATCCACGCAGTGTGTGTTGAGATGGACATACTGACACATACTGACTTGTTCCAGTATCTCACCTTAAAAAAAAATATTCCTAATAAACAAAACTTTAAAGAGCTCTTGGAGGGTTGTTTTTGACAGTTTAGACAGCTTCAAAAATTTAGAAACCTAATAGGTCTGTTTTTGGTAAATGAATCATCTTCAACACACACACACATATTTGTGGACTAAGTGTAGACTGATCTCACTAACCAGCCTAAATGTCTGTCAACAGCGTGAGAGCGGCACTGGCAGGCATGACCGGAGTGGACGAGCTCTCAGACAGCACAGAGGTGGTGGAGATGGAGGACGTCAGTTCCACCCAGTTCCAGGTGGAGAAGCATACGTGGGATGGCCTGCGGAAGATCATCCACAACAGCCGTAAAAACACCGGCGTGGTTATCAACAAGGCACCGCACGACTTCCAGTTCATCCAGAAAGATGAGAGCAGTCCGCACTCTCACCGCATCTACTACCTTGGTGAGCAGCGGTAACTGAAACCGGACGTCTGACATGTCGCACATGAATATTTGAAAATAAGGCACGCCAAGAAATGTCATTTTCTACAAACCCTGTTTAAAGAAATAATAAATCTTAGCTCAGAGGGGTGTTTTTTTTTTAGCGGCCGTGACTTGTTGGCTTGCAGATTCAGTGGCTTCCGTTCAGTCACTTTGAAAGGTAGCACACGTCTGTGAAAAATCTGTGGATGCAGCTGGTGAGTCAGAGCTGCCAGCCTGCACCTGTTTTCAAGCTCATTTGATTTCCACAAAGCTGCACTGGCTTCGCTGTGTGATGGAGAAAATGTGGAACAACATTTTGCATTGTGGACATATTTTTGCTTTTTTTTTTATTCCTCTGTTGCAGCTGTAGCACACAGGATTTCTGTAAAATGGTTGCTCTTTTTGTTGCTCTGTCTCACGCAGAATTGTAGTTTTTATCTGGCTGTAGTCAGCTGTGTAATGTGGGCTAAATTTAGTGTATTAGACCTGCACCCATGATGGTTTGGTTGTTGTCTGTTATAAGCAGTCAGGCCTTAATAGTTGTTGCCTGGTCTGAATGCGCTTTTTAAATTTTTTATTTTTTTTTTAATATATGTAGACCTTCACTGTGACTAGAAGTGTGTAGTAGAAGATGTTCAATAGATGTTGACCTCATGGCTGTTTTTCTGCGTTGTGCTATATTTATGCTGGATTTACCATCATCCTTTAATTGCTGTTTGCTTCCTCACTGTCTGTCATTTGGCTGAAGTTACGTATTTTGCTTTAAAGCCTTCCAAAACTGATTTAATAGATTTGTTGTTGAATCTCAAATATAGCTACCCCTGCAAAAAAAAACCCAAAACAAATCAACAACCTACTTTAGGCTTTTAAAAAAATCCTTCTTATCCAAGTATTTTTTCTCCTTTCTCTGAACTGCATAGTTAGATTATTGGAACATGATATAACACAAATGTGTTGTCTTTGTGAAACAGCTGTGATGAAGCTGCCTTTTTGTGCCGTTACGCACGAAGAGCAGAAAGCAAAACCAGATAGCAGCCACAAGACGGCTGCACCACACGTACAGCAGCCTGTATGTTTGCAAACCAGATAGTCATATTCTGGGAAATTATTAGGAAGTTTTTGCTTGTGTAGAGACATAACATATGTGAACAAACCTTTTTTAGAGATGATGTGGTGGTGTATGGGTTGCCTATGCAAATCAGTGAGCTAAACTGGCACCTCATGCATTATGTTTTCCTCTGTAAGAAGCATCTGTAAGCCACCGGCACTGCTGCGAACCTGAGTTGAACCGAACGCGTCTACAACAAGACAGGCTAGCTTTACTCGGGCTCATGCATTCTGTGGTGTGTTTCCTCACAGGAATGCCTTACGCCAGCAGGGAAAATGCATTACTCTACTCTGACATTCCCAAGAAGGTCCGTAAAGATGCCCTGCTGGTTTTGTCATGGAAACCAATGTTGGATCACTTTCAGGTGAGGAAGATTTTTAGTTCTGGTCTTTCTGTCCACTCTGAGATTTTGACATTTATGTCAGACATCTTTTCCCACCTCCTGAGACCCAAGCTCTTGTGTGTCCTCACATGGGGACAGTGGGTTTATTTTACAGCATAACACAATAAAGTCAGCATTGCTTAACAAAGTATAAAACACTGTCGAGCAAAATGACGTATGAGGTGCAAAAAAGCGGAAAAGTAATGTCTCCATATGAGAATGCGGGTCTCATGAGATTGAAGGGGCTCATTGATTTTCTGTCATTTATTTACAGTGATGATTTCAAAGTCTGTACATGGTAAGACATGTTGAAAATTACAGGTGAATTTATGTAAAAAAAAAAAAAAAGTTTCTTGCAAGTCAAAAGCCAAGACTGTTGCCCGTTCTGTTGTCATTGTGCACTCACTTTGAACACGTACAGATGTATTTAAGCTGACACATTACCTCATAAGCACAATTAACTCTTAGTATCCGCATAAAATCTTACAAAGTGAATCAGCAGATCGCTTGTGTCCACTTGCAGCATTCACGAACGAATCAGTTTTGAAATAAGAGGTGCAGAAGGTGGACTCTCACATTAAATCAAAGCCTGTGCCGGGCTGAAGTTGAACACCGACCAGCTGGATCCTCTGATCGTTGGGCTCGACTGGGCACCTTCCATGTCAGCAGCCAGTGCGGCCAGGAAGCAGTGTGATTGCGACTGATGTCGCAGGGCCAGTTACGACTCAGGGATTGCACCACAGAGTCTGTTTTATTTAAAAAAAAACCCGCTGAAGACAGGGGAGTGACATCGACCAAGACCGTCATATAATCAATGAGTGAAAAGAAGTTAAATCTGACTACAGTTGCATGTTATTGTTGTCAGCTGATGGGTCATTGGTTGAGGCTGACTAGTCAGAACAAAGCTGGTCAAAACAGTCTCGTCTGGACCGACAGGCTGCGTGGAGGACCTGTAAAAGATTTAATGCGTGTTTTTAATATCCTCTGAATAAAAACAGAGACCTGGAAATGTGTAGGATGTGTCCCCTTTAGGAGCATTTAATTATTTAGAGGTTTATGGTGAACCATTTCCTAAATAATTGCACCTCTCCTTATGAAGCTTAAAACTGCTGTTGTAAATCTTCTCCTAAAGACAAAATAACTAGAACACTCTGGTCACATGAGACCATGTGATTGATGTTAATTGCTATCCAGCTGGTCTGCACTGATTTCACAAACAGACCCTGCTCCTGCTGAATAGAGAGAAAAGCGTGTATTTTCCAGTCCATGGAGATTCTCTCTGTAATTTAGGAATTTGGTCATGTTTTGTTTTGTTTGTTTGTTTTTCCATGCTGTAAATGAACTGTCTTTGACCTTGACCTTGGTCGCGGTCATGATCACGTTGTGTGTTCTCCCCGTCACTCCTGACCTCAGGCCAGCCCTCACCACGGATGCTTCTCTCGGGAAGAAGAGCTGCTGCGAGAGAGGAAGCGTTTGGGGGTGTCTGGCATCACCTCCTATGACTACCACCAACCCAGCGGCCTCTTCCTGTTCCAGGCCAACAGCAGTCTGTACTACTGCCGTGATGGCGGGAACAACAGCTTCATTGTGAGTTAAAGGGCAGTTAAGTAAGACTTTCACTGCTGCAGAGCACAGACTGAATATTACAGACTCAATGAGGTTAATTGGCGAGGACTTCTGATTTTTGTGAGTCACGAACCATAAAAAGTTGTACTTTTACTCTCAGCCCGTATTTTGAAGTTTTCTCCCAACCCAGCAAAGGATAAGCAGGGAAAATAATGAAGCCATGCTAATGCACCAGACATGTAAATCTGTCTTTTATAGATGATACAATAGCAGGGCTGATATGAGGGCATGGCAAAGTGGGAGAAACATGGGTATTTGAAAATTTGTGTGTGTGTGTGTATATATATATATATATATATATATATATTTTTTTTTTTGATATTGTCACTTGTGAGCAGCCAAACATTTGTGATACAGCTTTGCTTTCATGTGGAGAGAACAGAAATGAAAAGGAAGCAAAATTTTAGGACTTCCTGGTAGTTTCTGAAATATGTTACTGTTAATCGGCTGCATGTCGGAAGGAAGTAGCTCTTTGCAAAAAAAATACTATTTTTACATTATAAGTTTACTGTCACGTAATGAAACGGCAGCTGTTGCCTCAGATGTCTTACATTTAATGCTTATTCCCCCCCAACCCCAGACTTCTCCAAAGAATCCCACAGAGATTAAGAGCCAGAATTCAGGCACGCGCATGGACCCCAAGATGTGCCCCGGTGACCCCAGCTTTGTTGGCTTCATCAACAACAATGACATCTGGGTGACCAGTATAGAGACAGGAGAAGAGAGGAGACTCACCTTCTGCCACAAAGGTCTGAAGTGAATTGTACTCACACTCCAAATCCCCGTTCCTGCCGGTATGAGACTCAAGTTCAGTTTGCCTCTTGTGCTCCTCTTCACACCATCGTTCTGTTATCCCGACTGTGTGAGAGAAAGTTCCCTTCACCTCTCTAGTTTCTTGTAGTTGAAATCATTTCATTAAACCAACCAGCTAGACTTTAAAGCATCTTTAATTCATCCATTTTGTCACCCACATATTTCATTACATTGTGACAGTTTGTGTTGAAGAAAAGCACTCACACGTAGCACACTGAAGTTCGTGGCGTTTGTGGTATATTTGGGGCTGCAAGACACTTTTATGTCTCTCTCTTTGTTTTAACACGTTTTCATTGTAGGTATTGATAACCCCAAAGAGGATCCAAAATCTGCCGGCGTAGCCACTTTTGTCACCCAAGAAGAGTTTGATCGCTTCACTGGATACTGGTGGTGTCCAACTGCTCGTGAAGGTGAGTGCACCAAGTTTTGTAGTTATTGTTCATTAGAATAAATTTAAATTAGGAAAAATTTGTGGGATCAATCAGGTGTTCATAGAGGACATGCGCATGAATAATTTCTCAAAGCTTTGACGTACAGTCTGTCCCAAAGTCTTCTCAATAGTTGTCACACCTGCTCCCTTTTCTGCCTGTTTCTCATTGGCTCAGAGGCGGATGGCGGTAAAACTCTGCAGATTCTATATGAGGAAGTGGATGAGTCTGAGGTTGAGATCATCCACGTCCCGTCTCCGGCTCTGGAAGAGCGAAAGACGGATATCTACAGATACCCACATGCAGGTATCAAATCACCAGAAACCTGCACGAGTTTTCTGGTTTTGTTTCTTTTTTGAGAGAAGGTCTTACAGTGAAAGGTCTTAACACTTATTGTGTATACATGTTATTTTTCTTGTGCCATTCGTTTGGTTAACCCTAATTCTTTATGCTGGATGTAGGTTTTGTTTATAAATGTGCTTATATAAAATGGTTGCTTATATTTTTTTGTGCATAAATCAGCTTACTTTCTTTTGCAGGCAGCAAGAATCCTGATATCACCCTCAAAATAGCAGAAATACAGACAGACAGTCAAGGCAGAGTAAGTGTTCATTCAAAACCTCCAGAAATGTGGTTTATTGTGTTCTTTCATTATTCCACCCAAAGTGAACGGAGCACTGCTGCGATTTGGTCTGGTTGGTGTTTTTCTCCCTCAGATTGTCAGCACACAGGAAAAGGAGCTACCTGTTCCCTTCACCAGCCTGTTCCCACGTGCAGAGTACATCACCAGAGCCGGATGGACCAAAGACGGTCAATAGTAAGCTAGAAACAAAACAAAACATAAAGAAGCCAAGAAGTAGATAATTTGGTGTCAGTATGCAGCACGCGTTCCCGTTTCCAGCCGTCATACCTGTCCTCTTTGTGTGCGTGTCAGTGCATGGGCGGTGTTGATGGACCGCCGGCAGCAGAATCTCCAGTTGGTCCTGCTGCCTCCTGAACTCTTCATCCCAGCACATCAGGACGAAGCCAAAAGACAGGAGAGCCTGAAGGCCCTCGGAGACTCGGTCCATCCTTTCATCATTTACCAAGAGACCAGTGATATCTGGATCAATGTGAGTGCTAGCAACACATTTTTTGGGTTTCTCAGATTAGTTTTCCCCTCGTGTCTCAGTCAGATTTGAGCTTCTCAATCAGAGACAGATTAAACAGTTTACGATTAAAACGAATTACTTTAAATATAATCTTACTCAAATCAAAAACATTGATTGTTTGTTTTTTCTACAGGTCCATGACATTTTCCATCCTTTCATCCAAACCAGTGATGATGAGATTACCTTCATCACAGTAAATGAGTCTAAAACAGGCTTCTGCCACCTGTATAAGATCACGTCAGTGATACAGCGGGGCAGCTACAACTGGGCCAAAGGCTACACACACTCTGAAGGTAACAGCACGTGGAGCGCACAGGCGGGAGACGTGCAGAGTAACTCAACTGTATTACTCGTGCTACTTTGATTTGTATATAAAGCATGTCTTCAACATGGTTTATTTTAGTAACAGTCCCGTTATGTGAGGATATTTTTTCTCCATTCGTGCTATAGTTGTACTGCGCTGTGTGAATTTTGTTTTGCATTTTGAGTTCAGTTTTGTCATGACACATTTGCTCCTCTGTCATCAGATGATTTTAAGTGTCCAGTCAAAGAGGAGGTGACAGTGACCAGTGGGGAGTGGGAGGTGCTGGCTAACCACGGTGCAAAGGTAAAACCCTTACCCCTGTATGTAGGTTACTGACATTCCCAGCAATAACTCAAAACTATTCTTTTTATGCAAAAATAAACTCTCCTGAGTGAATAGAGTAGGGTTGGGTGGTCATAGTGTCAAAATTATATCACAGTATTTCAAGAAAATTTGCAATAATGATACAGTGACACAGCATAAATCAAAAATAAGCACAAAGTAGCCTAGGCAGTGTTTTCCCTGGAAATTGTAAGTAAAACTATAAACTAACTGCTGAAAAATTTGGTCTAATAATAACTAAACTAACTTAACCCTGTAAAACTCATCACGAGCTGCACAGTATTGCCACATATTAAAACTGAAACATGTTTTCTACCTGGGAGTTTTTATCTTAGGTCGAGGTTTTTAACGAGTAAGATCTTTAGAATAAGTTTAAAAACATTCTTTTTTTAGAAAATCAAATAAGAATAATTTAAGCTTTGTGACCTTAATACACAGAACCTGTCTGTCTCCTACACAATCGAGAGTTCAGCAAACAAACTTGGCACACAGGTACATCTTAGGCCCCTGAAGGTTCCTGTCTACATCAGATATTATGATATCATCACGTTGATTAGCAACCACCTTACAACAGACTTAAATCACAGACCAAACTGTACTGTAGCATGAGCATTTATTCATAAAAATGTAGAAATGTTATTTTCTTTATTTGCCTGAAAAAGCCAAATGATAAAGATGTGTATTTGAACACCTCACTAAAGGAGATACCTGCTTAATGCACTTGGTAACTTAACTGACTTTTTGTTTGTCTGTAAGCAAAATGTCTCAACAATTTTCTCTCCCCCCCCTCATTTGCACAGCGTTCATCCAGCCCTCAGATTTGGGTGGATGAAGCAGCAAAGCTGGTTTACTTTCAGGGAACCAAAGACTCTCCTCTGGAGCACCACCTCTACGTGGTGAGCTACGAATCACCGGGCGAAATTGTCCGACTCACCAAACCCGGCTTCTCCCACAGCTGCTCTGTGAGCCAGGTATCTGAGCACACACTCTGTACCACTCTGAGTGTCCTTTTGACAGTTTTTTTTTTTTTTAGCACTTCTAAAAAACCCAAGTGTCCTCTGATCCTTCTCGACCCGTCATCTGTGTTTATTTTACCCCTGCAACAAAAACAAGTTCTCTACTACTTGTCATGTTGTTAGGATTTTTTTTTTTATAAACGTAAGATTAGAGGCACTTAACCACTGCCTTGTTCCCTTTTAGCAGTTTCCTGTAGAAATTTTTGCATGTGATTTATTAGCAGTATTTCACCTGTCCTGTTTTATCAATTAAAACACATCATTTTCATACCTGTGTCATGTTAGGGAGGCTTTCGCAATTAAAATACAGACGAAAGCCTGATGAGGGGAAAAAAAAAAACAAGTTCAGAGATATGTATTTAAAGCGTTTCCGTGCACTTATAAATTGAATTGTAAATATAATTTTCAGGATTTTTTCTATTTCTGAGCCGTCTGTTTTCTTTCACACAGACCTTCGACATGTTTATTAGCCATTACAGCAGCTTGACCACTGCGCCATGTGTTCACATCTACAAGCTGACCAGTTCAGATGGTGACCCTCTGCACAAAGAGCCTGGGTTTTGGGCGAGCATGATGGAGTCTTCTGGTACTGAATTCTCCTCCGAACCAAACCGATTTCATTATTTTCATCAGATGGTCCATTGTTTGGCAGCTTTAATGTTCTAGTTCTGCTTGTTGAAGAAAAAACCAAAACTTGATGTGTTCATATTGTAAACTTTTCTTTTTGTTTTTGTTCCAGCTTTTCCACTTGATGGCAAGCCTCCAGAGATCTTTAGCTTCACAGGAAAGTCGGGCTTCGAGCTGTACGGCATGTTGTACAAACCGGAGAAGCTGGTCCCCGGAAGGAAGCATCCCACCATCGTCTTTGTTTATGGTGGTCCTCAGGTTCGCTCTCCCACGCTTCATTCATAGTGTGCGGTTTTGTTCTGTTTGAACTTCTGTAAGCCAAAGGCATCAAAGCAGATAGCGTGCTTAATGTAGGCATAGAAATAATTACAAATATTTATTAGCTTGGTGGTATTTTCGAGTGAGCAGCAGGACCAGAAAGCATATCTGCAACATGGATCTAACCTCATCAGTATAGTATGGCTTTTCTTTGTTGGTTAGTGGAGATACAAAATTTTTTACAATTGCATGAACGTCATTTTACTTTCTTCCAGGTGCAGTTAGTGAATAACTCTTATAAAGGGGTGAAGTACCTACGGCTGAGCACGCTGGCCTCTTTGGGCTACGTTGTGCTTGTTATCGATGGGCGGGGCTCCTGCCAGCGAGGCCTCAAGTTTGAAGGAGCTGTGAAGGACAAAATGGTAAATGTCATTTCAGAAACATGCATTGCTCATTGTCAGAGAATCACTTACATTTGTAAATTAGTCTCTCTTCTTTGTTTTTGACTGTAACAGAAAAGCAGCTGAGTGAAATAACTTTTCTTCTCCGTCCAGGGTCAGGTGGAGATTCAAGACCAGGTGGAGGGTTTGCACTACATAGCAGACAAGTACAAGTTTGTGGACCTGAGTCGAGTTGCCATCCACGGCTGGTCGTACGGAGGCTTCCTGTCCCTCATGGGCCTCATCCACAGACCTGACGTCTTTAAGGTCGAAACCAAAAACATTCATTCTGATAAGTGGCAGATTTAGTGTGGCGCACAAGCAAAAAGCTTGAAGTGTGTTTACAAGAACAGCAGATGTGTTTGTTTAGGCGTTCTCTTTATTTTACACAACTGATTTATCTTTTTTGCTTTAATCTTGCTTCATAACTTAACAGCAGGGTGTCTCTGTACTGTCATAAGTGTAAGTAGCAGAAAGTAGTCCTGCGGATCTTCAGGTACTTACAGTTACTTTAGTTATCATTAAAAAAGAAGCTTTTCAAGAAGCCTGCTGGTATCTCTTTTTTATAACTGTTATTTACTTACAGTGCTTCAAATAGCTTCATTATTATTTAAATATGAAACAGTAGATTCTAATCTGAAACTTCACTTTTTGTTAAGATGATTCAAAGGAAGAAATAATAAGTTAGACCGCTGTTTGATCTCCTCTTTGTTGATTAGGTTGCTATTGCGGGAGCTCCAGTGACGTTGTGGATGGCCTATGACACCGGCTACACAGAGCGATATTTGGACACCCCAGAAAAAAACCAGCAGGGATACGAAGCTTGTTCTGTCGCCCTGCACGTCGACAAACTGCCCAATGAGTGAGAAATATTTACTATTAATGCTTTTAATGCATTTATGACGCATTATTATTCAGTTATTATGTTAGCCTGCTGAGACTATAGTATAGGATAACCTCTGACTATACCATGCTATACTTTACCTTGTGTTATCTACTGCTTTCTCTAGTGGACACATTGTGTAACATGCTAATAATGTAATGTGATGATTTACAGACCATTTGAAGTGCAAAATAACACATCAAATGTTTATAAAGAACCGATGCCCATTTTGAATTTTGCAATGCCTTTCAAAAAACTTGGGTCAGGACGAGCAAAACAGTAGAAAAGTTGTGTAATATTAAAAAAAACAAACAGCTGAAACACTTGATGACTAATTAGAATAATTTAGGTATAAAAACTGGTATAAGAAGATCATTTGTGGTGCATAATACCATCAAACGGTGACGAGAATCATAACAAATCTCTGCACCTCTGGAAGCCCGTTGAATGAGGAGAGGGAGCATCCAGAAAGGGCAGCATTTGTGCAAGGATGGGAGGTTGTGTGGGTGCATTTCTGCAGTGTAACTAAATCTGTTAAGGCGGCGTTAATGCTGAACCATGCATACGGTTTTTGGAAGAACGTGCGCTGACGTCCAGAGTCAGAGGTCTTTTTCAGGGAAAGTCCTGTTTATTTTTGCAAGAGAAGGAAAGCAAACTCACACATACAAGAACAGCATAGTTCTGTAGTAAAAGCATGTTAAACTCTGCTGCCTGCAGTCTAGACCTGACACCTACTGATAATATTCGAGCAATTATGAAACAAAACAACCAAAAAAAAAAAAACCTGTAAATGAGGAATTTTGCTCTGTGGTGTAACACAGTGGGAAGCATGCCTCTGCCTCAAGTTTGTTCTTTGGTTTGTTTGTTTTGAGGAGGCCTCAATCAGTGTTTTATATGCTGTCTTTTTGCAATTTTGCAATAATTTATTTTTCATAAATATTTCTGCTTTTAGGTTCCAACCTTTTTGAAACAAGTTATGTGCTCGTGTTGTCTTGGAAATGATAGTCACCATTTCCTGCTACAAATGTGTTCCTAAACATGGGTTAAAATAAATAAGAGTGTGCATATTTGTGATTAATACAGGCCCAACAGGTTGCTGATCCTGCATGGATTTCTAGATGAGAATGTGCACTTTTTCCACACTAACTTCCTCGTGTCTCAACTCATCCGAGCAGGGAAGCCATACAGCCTGCAGGTATGACCATTTACTGATGTGTACTGACTTTTGGATGTGAGACGGTGTCCGAGTGAGTTTAATTGTGAGACCAACATTTTTCAACATCACAGGAAGCAGCAGCAAGCAGGAATTCTTTCTCTTTGGCACCAACACATTTGTTTGTGGTTCCATTTTTCCAGGTTTATCCCAATGAGCGGCACAGCATCAGATGTCCGGAGTCTGGAGAGCATTATGAGATTACACTGCTGCACTTCCTGCAGCAGAACCTCTGATAAGCCTTTTGACACATCGACCTTCCCTCCTCGCTTCCTGCCCATGTCTCCTTTTCCACATTCATAATCTGTTGAATGCAAGCTATGCCAAATCCCATCACACCTCGACAGCTGTTTGTCTTAAAGGTGCTCCAGTATTTTAGCATTAATAAATCATTACGAGACTCATATGCAGATGTCAGTATAACTGGCATCGACTGACCATGACTGAGGGAACCCCTTGTAGCCTTTAGGCTGGATTAGGCTTTGAAGAGAGTCGATCGGTTGCTTTAAGCCACACAACAGACAGGGGGCGCTATTCACCAGGAGGAACTGTAGCTTTCTGAGTTTGTTGTGACAGTAACGATGATTGATGCTAAACATGCTGCCCCAACACAATCGATTCATCAGCAGTGCAAAAAGAACAGAAATGGACCTGCAGTGCCCAGTTTTTGAAGTGGTTTGTCTCTTTTTCTCTCTCTCTCTCTCTCTCTCTCTCTTTGGTGCCATTCTTTTCTATGAGCTTTGTTTTTTTTGTTTTGTTTAAGAATCATTTTTTTTCTGGGATCCAACTGACGCAGATATCACTTTTTCTCCCTGTGAATAAACACTGATGTGAAGTAAGTAAATGTAAAGCTCTGAAAGAGCAAACAAGCAGCGCTTAACCCTCCTTGTCATACACTTTGTAGTCCTTTTGTGCTTTGAGATTTCTCTCTTATGTGCTGTCAGAGATGACTTTTATGTGGCATGCCAAGTTAAATGCCACATTTTTATTATGTATTAATAAAATTTATACTTTTATTGTTATCTAATCATTCATAAATGGAAATATGTAGCAACCCGTTGCTGCTTCACTCAGTCACATGCTTTAACATTCTTGGGAGCTTCTTTTTTCTTCTGCTGCTGAGGACTTTTGCACAGTACATGTTTGCCTTGGTGCCAACAAACTGACCTATAAGATGTTTGACAGAACTGTTGGCAGTCTGAGGTGCCTTTGCAAGAGTTTTAGAGCGCCTGCTCACATCGTGCATATCAGGGAACCTGTTAGAGTACCTCAAGTGTCTGACAAACATCTGTAAGATGAGCTGCCATGACATGGTATCTGTACATGGTTAAATGTACTCTCAGATATTGAAGAAATAAACAGAAGTGAACAATCTTTTTCAAAGTCTTCTCGCCAGGTTAAATGTGTTCTCAAAGGTGTTTTCATTTATGATTTTAATGGGGAGAAAAAGTGAAATGAATCAAATTAAACTACAAAATGAAAATAGTTTCTGGTTCAAAGGTTAGAGAATATCACAAGGGAGGATCTCTCTTCTCAGCGTTTACAAAACAATATATTCATCTGAGTCAGAACCGCTGATTCCAGCACACTCTCCACCTAAATTACTGCTGAAATACTTCAACCGTTACTGATTACATGATAGTGTTCAGCCTTTATCAGGTATATGGGCAGCATCTCAGCACTGCCATAAATACATAGACACACAGGGGCTGTCTCAGTCATCCTTTTATACTTTGATTACTATGACTAATCGCCACTTTTTTGTGTTAAACACATTTTCATTCTATGAACAAATAAGTCATCATACCTGTCATGAGAGAGTCAACAAAACTGAATATTATTCAGGCCAGTTCATTATTAAATTTAGGAACCAATTTTTTTTTTAAATATACTAAAAACATGTAAGACTGTAACTTTGTTCAAAAAGCTTGGGTCAGTGCATATCGAATGTATTTGGTATCTTCAGTAAATTGAATTTAAATCTATGAACATGTAATGCTGCACAGGTTTGTTATTGCAGAGCTGCAGAGCGCTGACTTGATCTTGTCATTTTTCCATTTCTGTGTGGCTGACTTTTTAGATAAATAGTCAAATAACAAAAAAGAACAAAACTTTAAATGTTCATCGTTCAGTCCCCAGGCCTGAACTTGTACACAGGCCACTTCATTAGGTACATCTATTTACTTGCTATTTAACGCAGATCTCACCAGCCAATCACATGTCGGCAGCTCAATGCATTTAGACATATACACATGGTCAACACAACCTGCTGAAGTTCAAATCAACCATCAGAATGGGGAAGAAAGGTGATTTAAGTGACTTTGAACATGTGTCATTGCTGGTCCCACATGGGCTGCTCTGGGTATTTCAGAAACTGCTGATCTGCTGGGATTTTCCTGCATGACCATCTCTCTTTACGGAGAATGGTCTGAAAAAGCGAAAGTATCCAGTGAGTATCTGTTCTCTGGGTGAAAACATCTTGTTGATGCCAGAGGAGAATTTCCAGACTGCTTCAAACTGATAGGACGGTGACAGTGAATCAGATAATCACTCATCACACCCAAGCAGTCCCCACAGTCATCAGATTGCAATCCAGCATTCTTTGGGATGTGATGGAACAGGAGATTCACATCATGGACGTGCAACTGACAAATCTGCAACAACTGTGTGATACCGTTATGTCATTATGGACCAGAATCTCTCCAGCTCTTTCCAGCTCCTTGATGAATCTGTGCCATGAAGAATTAAGACAGATTTGAAGGCAGAGAGACTCCAGCCCAGTATTAGCAAGGGGTATCTAATAAAGCGGCCCTTTCTCCTTTCTTTTCAATAACATGCTTCCCACCCCTAGATGGCATCAAAACTTGTTCATCTCTCACAAAAAAACCCCCAAAAATCACTAATTTACCCAAATAGCTTTTAACAGCCAAAACACGCACTTCACAAAGTGATTTTTGTGGTCTGGACAGCAGTTTATTTGCTTCTTGCCTAAAGCAACAAACTCTGGAGTTTTCCTTGGATGCAGATGCATTTTCAGTGGTTTGGACTTCATTCAGTTTGGCTCCAGTTTCACCTCATTCTTCCAGTCAAGTTTAAATGCAGTTTTAACAACTGCTTATTTGTGGCGTTAAGAATATATGCTGCAATTAAATTTTACGTCAAAACATGACACCTCCTCTTCCACTGAACCTGAACAAATTATGAATACCTGAACGAATACCTCATAAATGATCACTCTCAATAGTTTATTACTCCTAAATATAAAATACATGAAGAGCAAAGTCTAGAATCTCCTCGTGGATTTACTTCACTCGGCATCTTCAAACAAACACAGAGCCAGTAAGGCCTTAACCTTTAAAATTTTATTTTCATCCACTTCATATAAAATATTCAGTTTTGTACAAATGCTTAAAATAAGAAACTGTGCAGTATTTCGGTACAAAGCAATTTAAAAAAAACATCTAGAAAGTGAGAAAAACCCTTATGAAGGGGGATAAAGTTACACCTGTCAATATGACTGAACATGTCCACTGAGACAGTGAGTAATCACATGGCATTGAAGGATCTGATCCTGCAGTGAATCAGCAGAGAGCAATAATGTGCGTATGAACACTCCTGATTGCAGTCCTTCAGTAGTTAAGCATTTAAATTTAAGTCATTTCCTCTGGAGTCTTAACGATTTATGGAGGCGGGCTTCTTTTCCAGGTGACCGGTGCTCAGAGAGTTGCTCTCTCCCTCTGTGGCCGCCCAGGCCGACGCCTGCTTCCTGAGCTGCTGCCTCCTGCTCCTCCTGTCTCCGCCGGCTCGCTGCCCGCGTACAAACAGATCATCGTCGTCTCTGGGGAAACCTGAGGGAAGCAGAAAACCGATCAGTTGATTCAGATAACTGAAGGTGACGGTCAGTCTAACCAGCTGCACCTTCTGCTCAAACTTTGGTGTTTATTTAAGCACCTCGCTTAAAACGAGAATGAAACCTTTTGTATCAGAGAAATTATTGAATGTGCAGTCGGTGTGTTTTTAAAAGCTGCTGCCTCCTTTCATCTGACCTTTGGACTGCTCGCAGAGATGTGCCAACGAGTCAACATTATAAACTCAGGTGTAAAGGTGAACCTCTTATGTCACTTGTTTTCATTCATCTGTAGTTCATGTATGTCTGCACTCGAAGCTGGCAGGTTTATAAAAAGAGACTCACTGTTTCACTTCCCTTTTTGATTTCTACAGGGCGGCTCATGTTTTCAGTGTGCTGAAGGTCTAAATTCTTTCCCTATTTTTTAAAAAAATATATAAATAACTTCAAATTTCCTTAAAAACAGTACAAATGTTACCTGATTCTGTGTGGATCTGCTGAGCCTCGGCCATCAGTGCCATATCTTCAAGTCTCCTCCTGTGTGCCTTTACTCTTTTATGTGCAAGCTGCAGGACACAGAAGAAGGAAAAATATAAACTTTACAGTCTTCAGTAAAAAAACAAAACAAATTCATTTAGCAATCAGAGATCATCCTGTAACTCTTACAGGTGTTGGGCAATATGTTGATGTGCTGTGACTCACCTTGCTCTGCAGTGCTTGGAGCTGCAGGCTCTGTTTCTCCATTTTGTCTTGCTGCAGTTTGAGTTTCTCCTCCAACTGGTCAATGCGTCTGTTCTGAGCCACCACCAGCCTCTGGAAACAGCAGGAAGAAACATGTCATGAGCTTCACGTATACTATCCATCCGTCTGGATTACAGTTAAAGGTTTTGGATCCTTATTTAAAGTTGCTATTCAAGTCTGTTAAAATGGGTGTGGACATTTCTATACTGCTCTGCAAGTAAAACAAAACATGAAAGCCTTCTTCTCCCCCTCTCACCTGGACGAATGGGACTCCTGAGTGACCGCTGTCGTTGCTGTCCAGCGTCCTCTCTGTGAGCACTTCTTGCAGCCAGTCCATCCTGGAGTTTATATCCTCTGTCTGCTTCTTCATGTCCTCCACATTCACCTTCACCTCCTCAGCCATCTCTACCGTCAGCCTCTGCCTCTCCTCCACCTCCTTACTTTTGGCCTGCAGGGCTTCATCTTGCTCCTGCTGCTTCCTCTCCAGCTCAGCCACCGTTCTGTTGAAGGTTTTCAGCTTGGCATTGACATCACCCATCTGGGCTTTGGCCTTGTCCACATGCTCCTTCAGGCCCAGGCCGAGCTGAAGGAGCCCATGGGCCACCACGTTCACATCGTCCCAGGAGGCCTGTTTCTCCCGGACCCTCCTTTCGGTGGGGAAACCGGCTGCTGTGTGAACCAAGATGGTCAAGAGGAGGATGACAAGTTCAGGCATCTTCATCTTTGTGCTCTGTTCTGGTGTCAGTGCTGCTTCTGATGTCTGTCTCTTGCCTGCTGTGTGCTACTGAGGGTTTTTATAGCTCAGCGTGCAGCTCAGCGTGCAGCACAGCGCTCCACGGATTGGCTGCTTAAAGGGTGACGGGGAGGAAGGAGGAGGAGGATCGGGGGGAGCAGGGGCGGGAAAAGTCTCACAGTGAGCAACATAATGCAATGAGAGCCTGAATTTCTGGTTATATACGCACTAATGCAGGATTATGACATGTTTACAGTTATTATCTGTTATTATCTATTTTGTATTTTTATGTTGATGAAATGATTTATTTTATATTTGCCTTTTGTTCCCACTCTGTTGATTGCAGTTGCTACAAAGACACTAATTTTTTTTCTCATAGCTGATTCATTCATCCTAGACCACAGGGCTTTTAAACTGTCCCCGAAAGGACCCACGAATAAGATGTGTGCTATTAAAAACACCCATTTCATTCTCTTTTGATTGCCTAGCAGATAAATCAGTCAGTACAGTTTTTATTCAAGCTCAAGATGAATTTAAAGCCTTCTAACTGGCTTTAAAATTCATCTTGAGCACACTTTTCTGCCCCTAAAACATCAGTTTCACAAAAAACACTATGACCGCTCCCAGCTGGGTGAGTTTTTTGACTTTTAAAATGAAAAGACTGATAGCTAAATGTTGTTAATGATCTCAGAGAGTGAAGTCAACAGTTGCTGAATCAGGAATGCTGGTGAACAGCAGAGGCTGAGGAGTCACTGTGAGAAGTAGGGGAAAGTTCAAGCCTTTGGGCTCTCTTACACACTTGTTCCTGACAGCAAAATCCAAGTGTTACATGCACTCACGCACTCACGCACTCTCGCGGACATGAGGAACGTGATGCTCTTGTTCTGCCAGATACACAAACTCGCTCACATACTTGTCAGCAGGCCACGGCTGTGCCGCAATCCTGTTTCCCAATTAATCACTTTAGACAATGAACTGAGCAGTTGATCAATAAAGAAATCTAAGAAAAACTTCTTTGAGAATTAATTATTATTAGCTCTCAGGAAAAAAACTGACCGTATTTCCAACACTGCAATGAGTCTGAACATTCAATTTGGACTAAAAAAAAACAAAAAACATTTGAAATACTGTATTAAACATATTCATAAATCCAAAGTCATCTGAGGAACATGAATATGTGCAAATTTTTCAGCAAATCTATTTTTATTGTATGTTAAGACATCACTAGATGAGAGTAAACTTTGACCTGCAGTGGTGGTAATAAAGTCAGAATTAGAAGGTTTCATCCTGTGGGGATCAAGAAGGCTGGAAATTTTAAGGACCGTAAGTATGGTTGAGACCTAAGAGTGTACACAATGCTAATGAACTGAATAGAGAGCCATGTAGCCAACAACAAACAACTAAACATTTAAAACTAAAAGGTCAGCACAGTTAATGTTTCACTGGAATCGCTGAGTAACAACGTGCTGTTATGGTGGAAAATAAATGGTTTCAGTTGTGAGTAAAAGTGAAAGAAATCTGCAGTTTTTCCATCTCTGACTCTGAAGAGCAGGAAATTGAGTTTGAGCTGCTATGTATTTACATTTGGCTTGGACATTTGTTTAATTGATTAAAAAAAAAAAAGACTGAGACCGCTTAGATTAACTCTATTTACCTGGTTACAAAGTACAGCAAGACAAACACGTGTTCCTATTACAGCCTCTCATTCACTCGTACATGTTTAAAATGTTTTCATTATGCAGAGGTGTGCCCAAAAAGCTGAGCACGTCTCATACCAGGAGGATTTGTGTTTTTACATAATGAACCCCTGCAGAGAGCAGGGCACGTCCTGGATGCTGAACGACCGGTGCACGTAGGCTTCCCCGATGCTGCAGGGTGCCGCTTTGCACGTATCCCCCGAACCCGCTGCACTCTGCTGACCTGAGGCAGACCATTGTCCTCAGTCAGCTGCGCAGGCGGGTCTCCATCCTTACTCAGCTCTATCAGGACACAGTGTTCGCCTTGCGCATGAGGCTGTGCTGCTTAGAGGCGTCAGCTTGCATGTCCACACATCAGTTCAGTTATAATAACAGCTGTTGCCTGTAGTGTGGGATAAATGTGGTACTGCGATGCAGAGAGCTGCAGGAGGATCAACACAGCCAGGAGAAGCAGGAGGAGGATCAGGGCGTCTGGATAAATATCAGCCTGATTTAAGTTTGCGCTTGTGGTCATCGCAGGATGTTATGAACCTGGAACCAGTTTCTCCAGTTACTCTGGGTTTCCAGATGTTTTCACTGGCCTCCTCAGCAATTTGGAAACTAACACAGACTGTATACAAAAGATGAACAAAGGACAACATACTGGTGCTGGAAACTTTCTGACTTTTGACCTTCTGACCAAACCAGTGTAATGTTACCCATTTGCTTTGTACTTGAAGCTTCAACATTAGAATCTGGGCACACCACCATGTTGGCTTCTTGAAGTTGAGCATTTTAATATGGGAGCCTTATGCAGACTCACTAAGTACATGTCTTTGAACTGTGGGAGCAAATTGGAGTACCCAGAGAAAACCCACACAGACACAGGGAGAACTACAAACTCCACACAGAAGTCCCTGGCCAAAGTGGATTTGAACCCAGGACCTTCTTGCAGTGAGGCAACAGTGCTAACCACCAGGTGGGAATGTGAGTGTGAATGGTTGTCTGTCTCTCTGTGTTAGCCCTGTGACTGGCTGGCGACCTGTCCAGGGTGTACCCTGTCTCTCGCTCTATGACAATTGGGATAGGCTCCAGCTGCCCTTTGATCCTGAAAAGGATAAGCTGAAGAAAATGGATGGATGGAGTCTTATGGAGACAGCCTCAAGTGGCCATTTGAGGGACTGCATATTTTTGGCACTTTCACTTTGGTACCTTTTAAAAAGCTGATTTTACTGTAACCTGCAGTAAATTATTGTCAAAGCCAATTTTTTTTTGTTTTTATTCCTTTAGTAGACCTTGTGGTCAATCAGTTATGTATCTAAAAAAAAACAAACCCCAACAACATTAAAATCCAATAAATCCTGCACAGTTCCTGAACAGGAAATCTACAGTCAGAAATGATTTATGCCCAAAATGCTGACTTTAAGTAGTTTTGTTACATAAGTACAACATAAAACTTGAAATCTAGTCTGGAAATCTAGAAATTTACTTGATTGGTATACATTCAACTTATACAAGACATATTTTAAACTTTTGATTTTATGTATTTCAGCTGCATTTTACACAAAATTATTGCTTCATGTTTATGAGGGCAAAGTGTTTTTTTTGAGTGTAGGAAGTTTAGCACAGATGGTCACATTTGGTTTAAATCTTGCATTTATATGCTCCAATCATTACTAAATATAGTGCACTTCACTTTAGTCATGTGTTTAATTTAGTACTATGACAAAGTTCAAATCTAGATTGCTAGATTGCAATGACCTCCCTACATATTTACCTTTCGGTTTTTAAATGACGGCACTGACATACAGATCAACACCGTGTAAAGATAAAAGTTTTACATGATGTGTAATATCGCATCTGTCTCTTTGAAAGGACCATCATCACAGAGCTGGATAACACTGTCTGTCTGATTAAAAAGAAAACAAACACACAGTTGCTTCCAAACAGCAGACTGTGATTGTCTGCAGATTCAAAATCTCAAACTTGTAGGAAGTCTAAACAGCCTCCGTAATCTAAAAAAAGCCCTGAAACCTCCTTCCTTTGTTTATTATCCACGAGGGCACCCTAACTGTGCAGATTACAGTCACACAGCATGTCCCGTGCACATGCACAGTACATGAGTTTCCAGAGTGGAGCGGGGGATTACATGGAGATGGTGTCCTTAGGCACCAGTGGGTTAGTGTGTGAAAGGTGAGGATGTTGCTACATGTCTGGTATGTTGCATCAGCCTCTAACGGGCATGGACTGTCCCACCCAGCTCTGTTTGGAATCAGACACGCACAGCGGGAGCTAGAGCAACAGGCCGGGACTCTGAATCTGAGCTGCTAAACATAGACAGAGGTGCTGCAATAATGTAATAATTATCAGGAAACTCAAATAAAAAAAAAAAAATTCAAACCGAAAATGCAAAGGCTTGGGATCGGTACAGTATCACCGTATCACATTTGGAGTCCATCACTGTGTGATTTCCCTTCAGCAAAGTGTAATTCAAGAACTCTGAAAGGATCGTTTCTGGCCTTTGTTTCCAGACTTTAAAAAATCCTGCTCATGGTGCCCAGTTACAGGTATCTTAATCCCAGCTCAGGTGTCAGGTGAGTGGCATAAAGACGAGGCACGAAGGAAAAGATGAGGTGGTGCAATGTGTACAGAGGGGTTTGAGTCTGATAATGCTGGTGGGAGGGGCTTAGAACAGAGCGGCAGGAGGAGAGCTGTCTGGTTTTCAATTAAATCCTACTGTAGTGTCATCATAACTCGGCCTGTGACAGCCATTAAACCCAATCCCTTACTTTCCTTATAATCCTGTGCTATCCTGCCATCAGTCCATGAAGTTTAGTGCCCTAGTTCCCAGCTTCATCCACTCCTGGGATACAGTCTGTTTCTTCCATGTTCACGCCATTACCAAAGAGTCAGAATTAAGATTTTCTCAGCAGTATGTTGAGGAATTTTTTTTTTTTTGCAAAAGTGTTTCAATAATAAATGTGAGAAGCTGCAGCTAAGGAGTAAAAGGCCTTACTTGGCTATAAACGGAAGCTTTATTATAACTTTGTAGAGTTTATGTTCCTTTTTTCAGCAGTTACCTTCATGCTGTTCTACACATTTATGTTTCATTTAGATTAGATCAATGCCACTCTCATACAGGATGGGTACCTCTTTGTTGTTGCTGATAACAGCATCTTAAAGGTTCTGACAGAGCTAGGCTGATCATTTTCCCTAGTCTCCAATCTTTATGCTAAGCTGAGCAAACCTATGACCACATTTCCATCACATCTGTGCCTAATTTAAATATTTATGTATATTTCTGACTGAAGAAGACAAATCTCCAGCATTACAAAAAAAAAAGTCTGATTTAACTTTTTATTTATTTATTAATTCATTTTAACAGTAAGTTGCCTTCCTTTCTAGTCTGGCTGCTGGGTTTTTTTAATCTTGATATTTGGCAGAGCAGAAAAGTGGGTGAAAGGTAACGCTCGTTCACGGCTCGTGCGCGGCTTCATGTGTTGATGTCATGAGGGATTCATTAAAAACAGCTGTTATCCACGACTGGAAAGCTGGTACTCCATTCATGGACTTTCTTCACACTGACCTTTTACCCAGATTCCCTGCTCTCACAGCATCCCCGTGTTACAACTCACTCTGGGACTGGTTGGCTCTTTTTTTGTTGTTGTTGTTCTTCTTCTTTTACACTCTCTGAATGCACTTTAACCCAGAAAGACGTGTGGTTTCCTCAGGGCGTCCTCTCTCTGATCAAACAGAGCTGCAGAGCCAAAGACATGTAAGTCAGAGGTTAGCTGAGTGTTGACTGCAAAAACACACTGACTTTTTGTGGTGATGTGAACGTGTTAATGGGATTTTCTGGCTGCTGTAAATCCCTGTGAGTAAAGCAGCACTTTGAGTAGAAACTCAAGAGTTTCCTAAATCACTGTGTTAATTTAAACACTTTCTAAACTCATATAGAGAAGAGTTTCATACATTACAGAACTCTTTTTTTTTTTAAGTGAAAGCAAACCGAATGCAGCAAACAGATGTTTCAAATGCTAATGCGCTGCTGCTTTTTATTCCACGAACTGTAAAAGCAGAATAATAGTCTTCTATCTACTACATTTTCCCCCTTTGCCTTAAACTTTGGGATATTTAAGATCTCCCCACAGCTTTTCTGGAGACACTTCAAAAGCTTCAGCTTGTGATTTGAAGTAGTTCACGGCGGATTTCAAAGTGTACTTTGGATCGTTGTTCTAACCAACATCTTTTTTAATGCTGGACATTTGCATCCAGGATTTTTTGATATTGTGTTACTGGAAGAAAAATGCATTCCTGTGTGTGTCTGCGTGCAGAACAAAGTGTCTTCATCTTTGCTTCTACCCAAAATAAGCTTCCCTGTGCAGATGTTGCTGTTGCATATTTCATATGTGGATTTTTGTGATGAGATCACAGATAGGATCTGAAAACGTTCTTTGTGATCTTGTTTTGACTTTCATGATTCCTTGTGACTCCCACTTTTTATGTAAGAAAGGAAAAATCTCATGAATAAGCCATTTTGGCATCTTTTTATGGTCTTTACCTGATTATATACAGCAGTTCAACAAGTATCCAACAGTACTGAAATAATAAATGTTAATGTTAGGCACCTCAGATGAAGGTGCCTATAATAGGACAGTACCCTGAGCAGTCCATGTGCTGGTCCAGGAGGAAGAGGTTGTAGCAGGAGGGTGGCGCTTAGATCTGAAGAGGCATGACAGCAGAATCTAGGTGATATTTAAGGTTCAGTTTAAGGTTCAGTCAGGTTAAGTTTGCTGGAGAGCTGCGACAAGATTGTGACAGAACGTGATGGAGAAAAGCTAAACAGCTGCAATACACATGAAGGACAGATGTTCTTTACCAAACATTTGTCTAAGCTTCATTTAGCATAATTTCCACAAGTTACCGCACAGTCTGAACAGTCAGCTCTGGAAATGATGTTAGATGGCAGTTATATGTGGATCCTAATGAGTGAGTTTTCTTTTTTTATACGTTTGTGAAAAACATCACCATTTGACAAAAGGTCCATTTCAAACATTGTTTGCTGCAGGAGTTACACCTTTTCCACCTAAAACTAGCGTCCCTCTACCGCATCTCATACTTCTTTCTGCTGAATGTCATCACTTTTCTGAGGGTGTGGTGCACATTATGTTTGTTGTTCTTCTCTAAGCGATAGGTCCACGTTCCCGTAAAAATAATAATGATTTAGCAGAACTTTGCAAGCTGATTTGTGGCTGGCACATTTCCCATGAGTTTGATTACTCAGATGACATTTTCACCCTGTTTAATAACCTGGTACTGGAAGCTCCTGTTTCAACATAACAGAAACTCATGAATGTTTCAGGCGTAATCTGGCTTTGAGCTCACCACTTCACAAAATAAAAAGAACTCCATAACCTCTGCTCTCTTCCTGAAAGGAAAACTCACTTCTTTTTTTTTTTTTTGGTATTAACCAAGTATTAACCTCTGTTTCGTGCCAGACGTCTATTTACTCAAACTGGTTCATTGCACCCTCCATCCCATTACTTAACGCTCTGATTGGCTGCAACTTCCTGGCAGCCCATGCTGCTCTTTTTACACATCTCACCTTTTACCCAGAAACCAGGAGGAAGAGAAAACATCGATGCGTTCACCACAAATAACGGTATTGGTCACTGCATGTGTAGCGTATTCTTAGGGTGATTAAACAGAGTGGAATCTAATAAAGATTCGAGCCACAATCAAAAACAATCAGAAAATTATGTGAAGCTGTCACGATAAAGAGCTGCAAAATATTATTGATGCTCTTTATTAGTTTTATCTGCTGTATTGTTGTATTAAGTTATAACACATGTGGGGATGCTCTGCTTCAGGTTTTTTGGACGACTCGCTCCATATTTATACTCATCTATGATTAAATTTATATTTTTCATTACCTGTTTGTTTGTCTGTCTGTTTGATGGAAGTGATGAAACTTTGTGGAAATATTCCTTATATTCATTATGATAGGGGGCCAAGAACATAGGATTTCTTTTTCAAGGTCAAAGGTCAAGATTAAAAAAAAACTGCAACAAAAAAAAAATCCTTCTCTCGTAATTGGCAAAACTTTAAGATTCATGTCACAGTGAATTTTTCATTTGTCGCGATGAAATTTGGTACTCAGGTATATGCTGGCATTCTCTATAATATGACACTATTTTAAATGAAAATGTTAACAATAATGCAAAGTGAACCACACAAAATCACACATATACAATTCATATCTCAGCTAATGTTTGTTTTCTTTTTTTCATAATTTTTTTTAGAGGATGCTATCAGGGTACATAAACTGAATAAAATATATCCAGGCTATATCTGCCATTATCCGTTCATTTGGACCTAAGTATTAAAAATAAAAATATAAAATCGTGTTTTACAGTTTTTAAATTTATGATAGAGTACGACAGCATCAAGTGGTATCTCCTGCAGCGTAGTATCGGCATATAGAAGATTTGGGGTGGGTGAGGTTTGTGCTCTACTGAGTACTCTTTAAGTTTTTTATTCTTTAAACCTGCTTTTCTTGGAAATTATGAGCATTTACGTGCACCGAGGCCTTGAGACCAATGCAGCTATATTTATGGCTTCTTCCTGTGTGGCCTCGCACGGACGCTCCTTGAGAGCTCAAGTGAAGAAAACATGTTTTGCTTCCAGCGTTTTCTTGGACTTTGACATGTGCTCTGAGCTGATGGACAGGTATCCTCCTACCTTCATCCTGTCAGTACCACTAACTGCTCAGCAGGGAAATGATTTTTACAGGTTATTGTTCTGATAAAGAGCTGTTGGTGTTTGGCCTCCAACATTGTTTTTCCTCCCCGGTCGGTAACCATGTACAAAGGTTTCTACAATGTTACCATGAAATGTAGCAGTGGGAGTTTAAATCCTGCAACATGTACATGATGAAACACGACAGAAGCAACAGATCGCCAGGACACACAGCCATCTCTTGGCACCATCTTCTGCAGACTTTAAAGTTTTGCAGTGATTTTTGTTGCAGTGTTTGCCACTCTAGTTGAATCCTTTCTTGGTTGTGGATGATTGGAACATGCTGTGATCTCGGGGTTGTGTTTACAGGTGGTTTCTCTGCCCCCAAGTGGCCACAAATTCTTGTTCATTTATCTTCCATGAACTGATTGTTCTCCTTTTGTTCTGTTTTAACAACAAATAAATAAATAAAAATATCTGCAAACATGCTGAGTGAATTTCCTAATTAACCGCTGGTTTAGCAAGATCAGTGAAAACCAACCAGAAAAGAGTTTCCTCTGGTGTTGCACCCAGTACGTGTGGAGCTGAAGCACAGAGTGATCTGAACGATAATTTCCTGGCTTTGTCGTGTTAAACGCACGTCTCATGTTCACTCCCCAATAAAAACCATCTCATTCATGGAAGTAATGACTCACTGAGAGAAACCTTGCCAATGCACAAACATGGCAACCGCCCTGTCTCTCTGGTAGGATGAACTGGGTGTTGACAGCTTGTTTTTACTGTTTCTTTATGTACGTTTGATTTGTGGTGATGCTGAATAACAAAAACTGACATATGACACATTACCACATATTATGTGGACAGCCTAAGAGCTTCCAAATCACCCTGAGATAGACATATATTGCTTTACTTAAAGGGTAATAGGTGGAAAATTTACTGCCACATAAGACAAAACTGAGTTGTAGTTTTCAAACTCATTTTTTAGCCTACAGTCTCAAATCTTCGTGGAAGTTTCAGATTTAAAACAGCTTAAAAGGCTAAAGAAGCCAAATGGCAGTTAAATGTTATATTATGACTTGACTATGAGAGGATAACAGCAACAGAAACTGGCCACCAGTGCACTTCTTCTGCACTTTGTCCAGTAAGCTCAAAACTCTTCCTTGAGCATAATGTGATTGTCAGGTTATTTCTCCCACTCATCTGTGTTTACTCTGAAAAAGTGAAGATTTAAAAAGTTGCACTTGCAGTAAGACTGAGTTTAGCTGATGCTGGTGAAATGTTCTTCTTTTGCGAGGATGAGGGTGTGTCCATCTCTTTTAGGCATGATCCAAGTCACTGTGAGTGTGACCTTCTGAGCCGGACGTCATGCTTACCTGAAGGAAAAAGAAGCCATAAAATCTTGCAGTGCTTCCAAATGACTGCAGCTTCCTCCATCTGTACGATCCATCGGAACATCTCCTCATGCAAACTCCTGCACGTCTGTAGGTGAATAAAAAAGCAGCAAGGTCACTCGAGGAGCCTTACACTTTAGAAAAAGTCCAGAGCCATTATCAGGAAAATGTACTGAAATATCCCAATTTCTACATTTCTATAGTCGTTTACTGAAGTGTATACATCTGTATTCTAGTAAGGCAGGAGGCCCAAACCTCACTCTAAACCACTCTGGGTAGTTTACACAGGTTACAGTGACAGGCGCTGTGGTGTGCAATGTAGTTTGTAGTCCAGTCCTGTTTCACATTAGGGTTAGGAGCACTCACTATATAACACATACTGAAATACAAAAAAATAAAAAGAAGAAATAAAAAAATCTGAAGAAATGTAACATACATATGCAGAAAGAAAGAAAGAAAGAAAGAGAGAAAGAAAGAAAGAAAGAAAGAAAGAAAGAAAGAAAGAAAGAAAGAAAGAAAGAAAGAAAGAAAGAAAGAAAGAAAGAGGATGGTAAACATGGTGGTTGATACCACTGGCCTGACTACTTCAGATCAAACTTTAAAGCACATTGGCTGCAGCAGCAGCAGGAGACGGCACCTGGTGCCACTCCTGCTGCTGTGCAGAGTAAGTCACTGTCACTGGTCTGAGTGTAACTTCTGAGTTCAGGAGGAGTCGAGCAGGAATGTCCACCTCTTTGGGTGAAACCTGGAGCATCTCCACTCCCCTCAGTCTAGCACCTTCCATTTATCAAGTCTCATAACTTGCATGATTTAGGGGCCAGCTTGACCTTCCAGTCTCTGACTTCCTTGTGCCTTCCAGTGAATGCTTCTCTGCCGGCCACAAGAGCAGACACCATCAACTCTCATCTCTTCATAGCTGGTCATTCCCACTGCAACACTAAAAACTGAAACACTTACCCGCTGCTCCTCTCCCCGATTCTCTGAGCACCTTTGGCATGTGGTGGAACTGGAGATGCTCATCATGGATGTGCAGCTGACAAATCTGCAGCAAGTGTGTGTGATGCTATCATGTCAATATGGACCAAATTCTCTGAGGAATCTTTCCAGCATTAAGGCAGCTCTGAAGGCAAAAAGGGGAATCTGATCCATAAAATGTCCAGTGTGTGTATGTTCTTTTATTATTTATAAGTCATATTGTTGTTTACCTTGAGTTTAATTGTAGAGACCAAAAGTAACTTTTTATCTTCTGATCTAAGTATGGGAAAGATCTAGCTCTATGCCAGTGTTTCTTTAGGAGCTATTTTTTTGTGGCGCAGGTCACAGATGTTTCCAACAAGATCCCAGAGCAGCTTTGGTGTTAAGTATCTGCTCCTTCAGGGTGGGATAGTTTGGCTCCAGAAAGGTTTAAACTGTTGACCCACACTGCTCTTCCCGTCTGGGGCCTGCAGTTTTCATGCTGTCATGTTGCACATTAGTTTGTTGACAGTGTCACGTTGAACCTTCTGGGTCACGCTGACCTGAAAGCATTGTTGAGCCTTCCTGTCCAGCAACTTGAACTCTAACTTAACAGATCCAAAGCTTTGTCTGTCAGGCAGTAACAATGAATTCAGTGTCTGTTCTAGAAGAGGACCATGAATTGAGATTTTGATCAGTGTGACCTCATGTGCACTCCTGAATCACTTCTTAAAAAAAAAAGAAAAATGTAGATATAAAGCCATAAAAACCTTGTGAAGTGAGGAAATGTTCATGTCATCACTGTGAACCAAATAAGTTCCTTATTAAATGGATTTATAAGTGAAAAAGAAACTGCTTTGGGCAAGGGCAAGGGGAACTGTAAGCAAATTTAATGTTCCTGTTTCTCCCATAGTTTGTTTTGTCATGGCAACAGAAAGTAACCAGATGCTGGATGGCCTGACTTCAGAGCAGGAGAGAAAAATGTGATTGTTCCCTTACTGTTTATAGATTTGGCTCAAAGGTGGCAATTTCTAATACCTGTGATATTTAAACAGCTTTTATTAAAAAAGAAAAAGAAAGAGAGCGTGAGGAGAAGGAAGACAGAATAAACTAAAAGTAAGTTATCTTGTGGATGGTGGGTCCACAGAGGAGCTGGCCCATGTGGCTCCTTCAGGCTGAGCCCAGCTGGGCTTCATGGTCTAAGACCCAGTCACCAGTGGCTCACGAACGAGCCCTTCCCCTGGGCCTGGATCCAGGGTGGGGTCTTAGTAGCCCCGATTTGGGCCAGGTAACTGATTTTCTATCCATAAAGATCTTTTGAAATGGATTTGGTCCGGCCCCTCATCAAGGAGCATATTCCCTTGGGAGACCCTATGAGGGGAAAATTGCCCCCAACAACATTCTGTAAGGCACACAAACTCCTCAACCACGATAGATCAGCCTTTCTCCTTTACAGACAGGGTGAGAAGCTCAGACATTTGGAGTAGAGCCACCATTCCTTCACACTGAAAGGAGCCAGTTGAGGCAGTTCAAACATCTGACTACGATGCTTCCTGGATGCTTCCTAGGTGTGGTGTTTTGAGCAGGTACAACTGGGAGCAGCTGTGGTGCCATCCCAGAAAAGCTGGAGGTGGTGGCTGGGGAGAGGGAGTCTGGGTATCTCTGCTTAGACTACTGCCCAGCGACCCGAATGGATGGATGGATGGTTAAACCCAATAATAACAGCTTCTTATATTAGATATACACTATATAATAAAGCCAAGTAGAGCCCTGTCTAATATGACTAAGATATTAAATGCCAGAGAATAACTGTATTCTTTTCATTTGAAGTGTTGGTTGTTTGAGTTTATATACATATAAAACAGGTTAAGTAGACTCCACAGTAAACATGGGCCCATAATTTGAACCTCAAGGCAATAAAATAAATTTCACAATAAACTGCCAAACAACGCCTAACAATGGTTACAATTCACCATTAACAAGGCTATACCCCCCAGTGAACCCCACAGACACATAGAGCTGGAAGTACAGTGTAATGTAGTGTTCAGCTGAGGTCATCTCTGTGGGACCGAAATCCCTGCAGACAGAACAATCACCCATCAAAGTTACTGCATTAAACCCTCCGATAACCACTGGCATCATTTGAGTGGTGCCTGTGCCAGTTCTCGATTATGCAGCAGAAATGCATCAGCGTAAAGGAGGCATTAGATTTAGTAATTCCTAATTGCGTGCTCATGTTTGATTCGTGCATGAATAATCTTACAACTCCCACTGAGCTAACTCCTTTGGAGGTGCACATGCAAAATATTAAATTATGGAGTTGTGGTTTTGGTGTTTTCAATGAAGTTTGTTGAACCTGTTTGCTTTAATGATGATCAAGAAATACCTAAAACTTTAATTTACACTGATGTCTTTTTATTGTATTAAAGTCACTTTTTTCATTCTTTATTTCACTGAAATGACCCTTTACAGTGTCTTTGTTTTGATTTCAAATATTTTTGCCCAAGTGAGTTCTTTTTTTGAATTTATTTTTATTTCTTTTATGAAATATTTGTTAAGCCCCCTGTATTAAAAAACCTCCTCAACAGCCTTTTTCCCTGTAACTACCTTCATCCTCGAAAGACTACAGCGCCCTCAGCTGCTGGATGGCAGGTGGTGCAATTTACTGTCCTTCGTTGCTGAGCCAAAGATCCCCAGGTACCTTTGGGGTTGCAACTAAAACAGTTTTTTGCCATCCATAAGTCAGACTTTTGGGTCATTATTTCAAGATTTCAACATACTAACTCAAACTTCAGAGAAAATAACTAAAAACTGATAAAATAACTTGAAGTTTCAAGTTATTAAGTCAAATTTTTTGATATATCTAATTGAAAAATTTCCATAGAAAAGAGCATCCATCATAAAAAATGTACCAAATGAATGAAGGAGCAGCTGAAAGCAGCTTCTTCTTCTTCTGTAAATACAAAAACAGAGGAAAAATATGGATTTATCCTGGTGAAATACAGAAAGAAGGGGAGTTTATATACTACATGGATTATATCAGTGGAGTTTTCTAACATTCATTAGCATTTGATTACATTCTGACACAAAAGCCTATAGTCTAAAAAGATAGGTGACAAAGAGCAAACAAAGAAGAGCTTTGCTGGCATGGTTCACCTGTTCCATGTTGGAACCAACATCTTAGAGCATCTTTAGAATTGCACAGTGATCGAAGGGGCCATATAATCAGATTTACAAATCAATAACCTACCAAGGCAGCTCAAGAAACTTTATCTTGAACATCTCATCAGTCTGTATGTCATGGAAGCTGAAAAGATTTTTTTTTCTTTTAGCCACCTATAAGTCATGTCTTCAGGTTATTTTCTCAAAATGTTTTGATAAGGTACCTCAAAATTTAAATAACTTAAATTGAGCTATAAAGTAAAAATTTTGATCTAATAACCTGAAATTTTTGGCTTCTGAATGACAGCTTATTTCTGCCACTGAAAAAGAATTAAGTACTGTAAGAACAATCACCGAAAAAATATTTTATTTAAAGATGATTAATGACGACAGGTTAGATCTCGTTGCTTTGGATTTGGCGCCATATTACCAAATTGGCAAACAAGCCCCACCTATGTGTTGTCACGCCCTAGGGGCTTCTCATTTTGTTCCTGATTGGAGGGTTCAGCTGTCTGTCAATGATTCCTTCAGACCGGAATCAGCGGCAAACGCCCCAAAACTGCGTCAAATTGACAGGAAATGACGCAAACGCAGGCATCTGCTTTCAAAATAAAATCCAGTGACCGGCCAATTGAAATGTTTTTATACATTATTGCCCATTTCATTAACCGTAAACTTAGTGTGCTTAACATAAAAGATAAAAACATGAAAAACTATGTAGCGCTACAGTGTCACTAGGCAATAAAAACAAAACCAGTGAAAACCAAGAAGATTTCAGGTGAACAGGAACACGTTTCAGCTTCAGTTGTTTCAGTAATAATGTCCCCTCATACACCTACACCTCTTGACATTTACACAATAGTGGATACACCACACTAGCTTTTCATGTTCACAGAAGATGATTTTTATATGTTAAAGAAATAATAGTAATAAAAACAACCCGGTAAGAGAGAGAAATATGTTTAAAACCAAAGATGCTTTCTAAAATCCTCATCACACTGTGTATCCAACAACAAAAAAACAAACTCTAGGTAGACTGATAGATTTGTCTCGAACCTACTAGAACAACAAAACAAATAACATTTATTTCATGTAGTGAAATTCAACATGCACTTAGCCCATCACCCAGGGGGTAGCTGGAAGGTGCCTCAGGAGCAACTGGGGGTTGAGGGCCCACAGTGGTGTGGTGAGAGAGTGCAAGGGCGCTCTGGGGCTTCCAATCCATCCAAGGTTGGAAATCCTATTTTTTCAGTACACGCCAGTCCACGGATTTGAACCAGCATCACACACTGAGCATCCACTCAGTCACAAACCCTCTGCTTCTCCTCTAAGCTACCACTCCTCCGGAAACCAGCACATCAGTCATAATACAACCAGTGATTTCAAATTAGTTTTATATGACCTGCAGTGTGAAAAGAAAACCTATTTGTTGCACTTTTATTGTTCTGACAGTTATATTTATAAAAGGTCATGTGGATAAAAGCCATGTCATGGAAAGCCACTTCTAAAATACATAACCAAAAATATAAATAAAGATCACTCAGGTACATCCCTGACCCCAAAGCATCCGTCCAAAACTACTGCTCAAAGCTATTCATATCAGATTGTCAATGACAAAACATCAGATGGCTGAAATCACTGCTAAAGAAGCTATCAAACAGGTTAGTTATTAAAACAGCTTATATACAAATCAATCAAAAGCTATGATGGAAAGTTGTTAAAGTGATGTAGGAAGACACGATTAGGGAAGTAAATTTATAAAAGAACCCCCCCCCAAAACTTTTCAGTTCGAGGTGGGAGTTTTATTTTGAAATCGCACACGGGAAACGCGTGTAACATGTTTTAGGTAACTTGACCGTGGTGCTGAATTCAGGGGTGGTAGGAGTGCCCCCTCCCTCCTTCTCCCAAACTTTTCTTACCTCTCCTGAAGTTATGACAAGCCTCAGTGTGGCTGGACGGAGAGACGCTGGAAGGTAAGAAATCGGTGCCCCGGGGGGGTCGATGTATGGATGAGCTGGTTACTGCTGCACTGATCGAGCCTCTGAACAAAGACACGTAAATGTGTTTTATTAACAGAGGCTGCTGCAAACTGTTACAGTGGGTTATTGATAATGTGTGATGGTGTGGCTGCCTCTGCAACCTTTACAGAAAGACTTTAAAATATATTTTATTGTTTTTAAATGCCTTGTGAATGTGAATTTTACAGTCTTACTCAGTGTCTATTTAGTTTTTACTGAACTCACGTGTGGATGTGGCTTGCACTGGCTCCCTCAGCACTAACTTGGCAAACTGAAAATAGTTTTTGTTTCCCAAACAGGCCTTTTCCTTCTCCACATTTGCCATTGCTTCTTTACTATCTCACATTAGAAATGATGGCATTAAAGTCAGAGATCTTCTAACAGCTGATATCTTCTGTGATGTAGTTGTTGTTGCTTTGACTTGTCAACAAAGCCTCAGAGGAGCCACATCAGTGCACATCTTTAAATGCTATCTCTGGCCTCCTCCCTCACCTTTTACCCTCTCCCTGCAGAAACACTCTGCAGCTTCTTCACATGTACAGTGGACTAAATGTAGCTCCAGTAAAGCAGAGAACATCTCTTTTAGTGCCAGACATTGTTGTGGGTGGGGGGTGAGGCAGCTTTATGGGATGGAAATCCCCCCCAGCCTCCTGTTAGATATGTTGAATGTGCCTCCCGCACCACCACATCCACCAATCTCTGTCCCCCCTGGCTTCTTTCCTGTCTTATAAATATAATGCATCTCCTCTTCACAATCATGTCCAGAAATTTCGAGAAGCTGCAGAAAACAGTTTAGAGGTGCAGCATTTGCACCGTGCAGATTAGGCTGTTTCTTCTGACACAGAAAAGTTATTAAGTCCAAAGTAGAACAGACTTTACCTGGACTAGATACATGTAGCCTAACTTGATTTGAATAATAAGGACACTGGAATCCACTTCACATGACAGGCTGACTGTGATTGGGGAGTTATGATCGTTCCGGTTCCTGGTTTCTCTGTGGCTTTATTGGCTTCATCAGCCTTTGATTATGAATCATTTGGGATGATGGACAGCCAGCAGCCACAGCTCCGGATATTCAGCTTGAAAACACCAAGTGGCAGCCATGGTGGGGGTGTGTTACATTAAATACCAGTGAGTTGATGAAATATTACTGTAGAAGCTCCCCACCCCTTTTTTTTGCATTCATAGATTCATGAATTGAAGGTTTACTAGACAACAAAAAGCTTTGCTGCAGTTTTTTGATACAAACTTTGTAAAACTCAACGTGACTTTTAGCCTTCATCTGAACAGGTGCAAGCGAAACAGAAAGAGTTCTCTGGCTAAAGAATTTTGGATGTGATGTGGCATTGTGTTGCTGTAAAAGTGGTGCCAGGTTTAACTTTTTTCTCCCCTAATTCACCTGGAATAATGGAACAGGAAGTGGGCATTTTTCGTGCTTTGGGTTGGAAGTACCTTTTGGTTAAAGTGATAGAAGTTAATTAATGCCAGAGCCCTCTACTATGAAGCAAAGTCAGCATAGCCAGGATAGCTTTTTCTTATCTGGATTCACTTACTCTAACATTAGCAGTGGGTGTTTGTATATGGTATGTTTTAGATCCTGTATTTTATGTCGTATCTGCAGCATTTTTTTTAGATATTTTGAGTTTCTGTGGCTGCTATCTTGGCCAGGTCTCTGCTGAGAACTCTAAGAGACTTTCTGGTTAAATGATAATAATCAGGCTCAGCAGTCACACAAAGTTGATTTTCAGCTTGATAAGTTAAAGCTGCACTCATAAACCCTGGGTTAAGTGCTTTGGTCAGAAAGCCTGGCAAAGACCTATATTAATAAAGTTTAATATAGCAGGTCTATATTAAACTCTGCTGAGTTTAATATAGACCTGTCCTTTTTAAAGATGGGAAGGAAAGTTGGCAAAAGTGCTGACTGGATGTTAACAGAGTATCAGTGCTCTGTCATTCAAACACGGAAGAATCTGATGGATTACAATTGTTAAATGAATATTTAGACGTGCACGGGACAGTTTTAATTCTTATTCTTTCAGCTGTTGGCCCGGTGGTGTTTAATAGTCAGGGAATAAATTTGCATCTAAAGATTTTATAATTATTCCTGATTGTCATCGGGGAAAGACAGACCCAGTTTTAAAGACTTGGCGATCCTCCCATCCATGAGGGAACTTCCAGGAAAGGTGACACCATTTTTCTGGAGAACTGATTGATCAGTAGGCGGTGATTTTATACCTCTTGATCTGTAATCTCGAAGATAACCTGCCTCAGGAGCAGGTCAGGTCTGCAGCATAAGTTACTGTGGTGATGTACCCTTGTTAGAAGTGAACTGCCTTCATAGTACAGAACATCCAGGTTAACTTTGAAGTTACCTGGATAAGTCCAGATTCTGCTTCAACTACAGTGTGTCACATTTGGTGTTCTGGAATTTAAAGTGTACATTCTTGCTGAGACTGCCTACACTGTTCACTGATCAGTCATAGTCCACTGTCATCACTACCTGTGGGATGACATCACAAAGGTGATCTCAGAGATGGGCAGACAAGTAAACAAACAATGCAGAAAATAAACAGACATATCCCACGAAGCGAGATTAATGGGTTAAGTGGCTCTTGTCTTTCCTGCCCAAATCACTATGGTAACTTATGCTGATCACATAATGTGGTTTTAATCTGCTGCATGTGTCACTTTTACACTCCTGGAATTGCAGCTATTAGAACACAGAACACACACCAAGAATATCTGTTCGATCAATAAAATTAATTTTCTCTTTGATCTGCTGACAAACTAAAGTGATCTCCACATCTCATTCATTAGGCTATGGGACAGTAACCTTTAATGCTTAAGTGGATCCAGTTTAAAGCTTACGAGCTCTAATGTGGATGGACACGTTAGAAATAAACAGCAGCACCGAGAGTGCGCTCAAGGTTAAAATAATTAACTTGAAGTAAAATGTTTATTTCACCCCTTTGTGCGATTTTCTGCAGTATTCATCTTGTTTCATTTGCAACAGTGTTGCATTTTACTCTTTTTTTTTTTTTAAATGTTCTTTCTAGATTTTTATAATAATTTTATTATCATCATCTAATGTCCAATTGGAGAGGGTGGCACTCACAGAGTCACATGACCTGTAAAACGCCACTTCTTATGTGAGCACGCGCAGAGCCTGAAGCAGAAAGCCTGGCTTAACAGAGCAAGTTGAGAACCACCATCAAGATAATTCCAACTATCTCATCTCCAACTGGGGTTTTTAGGTTCTGTCGAGCCAGCTAATGCAAAGCCTGGATGTGCTGACCTGTGTTTGTACTATACCCCATTGGAGAAACCTAACAGCAAAATAAGAAACATCTGTAGATCCATCTGTGGGTCAGACCAAGAGGGAAGTTATGATTCTCTGTCCTTTTGAGCCTGTTGTGCGTGGAAGAGTGCTTTGTGCTGCCACCAGTCAACATCTCTCTCTCTCTCACACACACACACATACACACACACACTCACACACACATACACACACACTCTCTCTCTCACACACACACACACACACACACACACACACACACACACACACGTCATGGCTGTTCTTTCTGTCAGGATGTTGTTGATCTGTTACGCTTCATGGGATAAACCAATTCGTTGTTGTGCTCTACACTCACTTTCTGTCTTTCTTTTCAGCTGTTGTTGTGCCTGTTTGTGAACTCTGAGCTCAGTATAAGTCAGAATAGGGCTGGGCAATATGGACCAAAAGTAATATCTTGATATTTTTTAGCTGAATGGCGATATACGATATATATCTTGAAATTTTTCTTCCCAAAAAGTATAAACAAAAAGGCACTTCTGAGTCAAAGCTACATGTCCCAAACGTCACACAGGCACTTTAATTAACATTCAGCTGTAGATGTACATGAAAAATTGCTCAAAAATAAACTATTGGCATTTAAATTTTAATGCTCCTCAAATAAATTAATGCTTTTTTTCCACTATAAAAAAGACTCACAGCTGTGCTATTAAGAAAAGATACAGAGCAAAATAGCAAAAGGCTGACTTATTCTTTTAAAAGCAAGTCTGGTGAAGTCTACTTCACTGGAAAGTGCTTCCTCCTGTGTGTACTCCTGTACATCTAGTACTCTGTGCAAATAACACATGACTTACGGTACAAACAAACTTCTGCTAACTAGTTAGGGTATTGCCAGGGATTTCAGGTTTCCAAAACTCTCCAAAAGTTGCTGATGTCACCTGGAAAAAAAAATATCACCAGCGGGGTCTGAAAAGCTGCTAAGTTGGCAACACTGTATGGAGGACCAAAACTGACATAATTAAAAATAAAAGCAGAAAAAAAAATATATATATATATATATATATATATATATATATATAGTATATATTTTGTTGTTCCTTTTCTTTACACATGCTTTTGGTCAAGAAATATATATTTTTTGTTTTGCCTTTTTCTTATACAAGCCTTTGTTCTTTTTACATTTCCTCGTCTCCTCGTTTTACCTGACCATATGTATTTCTGCCTCATTATGCAAATGAGGGGGGCTGGATCCATGTGCATCCTGCTCCTTCCTGTTTATTGACCAATAGTAGAGGAGCTGGAGCAAGAAGGCATATAAGGAAAAGGCAAAACAAAATATATACATTTCTTGATGATAACGCATGTGTAAGGAAAAGGAAAAACAAAATATACAATGCTCAAAAAAATAAAGGGAACACTTAAACAACACAATATAACTCCAAGTAAATCAAACTTCTGTGAAATCAAACTGTCCACTTAGGAAGCAACACTGATTGACAATCAATTTCACATGCTGTTGTGCAAATGGAATAGACAACAGGTGGAAATTATTGGCAATTAGCAAGACACACTCAATAAAGGAGTGGTTCTGCAGGTGGGGACCACAGACCACTTCTCAGTACCTATGCTTTCTGGCTGATGTTTTGGTCACTTTTGAATGTTGGTGGTGCTTTCACACTCGTGGTAGCATGAGACGGACTCTACAACCCACACAAGTGGCTCAGGTAGTGCAGCTCATCCAGGATGGCACAACAATGCGAGCTGTGGCAAGAAGGTTTGCTGTGTCTGTCAGCGTAGGGTCCAAAGGCTGGAGGCGCTACCAGGAGACATGCTGGTACACCAGAAGACGTGCAGGAGGCCGTAGGAGGGCAACAACCCAGCAACAGGACCGCTACCTCCGCCTTTGATGGGGGTTGTGCTCACAGTCCAACACCATGCAGGACGCTTGGCATTTGCCAGAGAACACCAGGATTGGCAAATTCGCCACTGGCGCCCTGTGCTCTTCACAGATGACAGCAGGTTCACACTGAGCACATGTGACAGAGTCTGGAGATGCCGTGGAGAGCGATCTGCTGCCTGCAACTTCCTACAGCATGACTGGTTTGACAGTGGGTCAGTAATGGTGTGGGGTGGCATTTCTTTGGAGGGCCGCACAGCCCTCCATGTGCTCGCCAGAGGTAGCATGACTGCCATTAGGTACCGAGATGAGATCCTCAGACTCCTTGTGAGACCATATGTTGGTGCGGTTGGTCCTGGGTTCCTCCTAATGCAGGACAATGCTAGACCTCATGTGGCTGGAGTGTGTCAGCAGTTCCTGCAAGATGAAGGCATTGAAGCTATGGACTGGCCCGCCCGTTCCCCAGACCTGAATCCGATAGAGCACATCTGGGACATCATGTCTCGCTCCATCCACCAATTGCACCACGGACTGTCCAGGAGTTGGCGGATGCTTTAGTCCAGGTCTGGGAGGAGATACCTCAGGAGACCATCCGCCACCTCATCAGGAGCATGCCCAGGCATTGTAGGGAGGTCATACAGGCACGTGGAGGCCACACACAATACTGAGCCTCATTTTGACTTGTTTTAAGGACATTACATCAAAGTTGGATCAGCCTGTAGTGTGATTTTCCACTTTAATTTTGTGTGTGACTCCAAATCCAGGCCTCCATTGGTTAATAAATTTGATTTCCAGTGATGATTTTTGTGTGATTTTGTTGTCAGCACATTCAACTTTGTACAGAACAAAGTATTTAATGAGAATATTTCATTCATTCAAACTAGGATGTGTTATTTGAGTGTTCCCTTTATTGTTTTGAGCAGTGTATACAATATATATATATTTCTGCTTTTATTTTTAATTATGTCAGTTTTAGTCCTCCATAACACTGCCATGCTGTCGCTTCCTGCATGATTTACGGGTGAAGCGGTGAGGGAGAGAGGTGGGGCAGTGTGAAGTTGTGCAGAGACAAACTGGGAGAAGAGAAAGGTGAACTGGTGGATCTACAAGTATGATTGTAACGCGACTATATCAATATAAACGATATTGTCTCAGCTTATATCGCGTATGAAAATATATCGATTATTTCTTAAAAACTCGATATATCGCCCAGCCCTTAGTCAGAATAAGAGGAATCATGAGAGAAGCCGGTGAAGCAGTGCAGTGGTCACGGGCCTTTCAGTCATTAACTCCTTATTGTCAGGAATTCTGGATAATGTAACCATCAGGCTTTGGATACAAACAGATGAAATAAGATTTCTTCTCAAGCTGTCAGCTCTCTCTTGGTTAACTGATGTGGGGGTAGAAAAAAAAGCAGGAGCTCATTTCTTGGTTTGGGATTAAAACATAGCAACGCTGTGGCATATCCAGATTAAATATCAGCCTTTTTGTTAAACTTTAATTTCAGCAAACTAAAATCAAAGAGGCCGTTGCAGCAAATATGTCCTTAAATCTCTGAAGGAAGGGTGAAAGTAGGAATTTGATGCGGGTGATGAGGAGAAGCTCCTCTGAATTTGTGTTAAGCTCTTTATAACCTTGTGGTGCTGTCTCAGGTGAAGCTGCCTTTCTGCAACAGGACCCTGGGGTTTGACTTACTGCTGCCACCTTAAAAATAGCTTGGGAGTAAGTTTAGTTAGAGGAGTCAGGAGGTCACTGTAACACTCTGATACTCACTGACAGTATTATAATTTTTTAATAAACACTGCCTTCCTAATTAATGCATTTTTACCTTATTTACACCTTGGAGCTGATGGAGAACAGTTTATTAAATCAGAACTAAATCACATTTGAGTCTGTGCTCATGAGTCCCCCTGCTTGATAAAGTACACGCGGTCATATTTTTAGCTTTATTACAAGTGGCTTTAATTTTAGCAGGCCTGCGAGTTAGCCAGTGCACTGCGGTGACATGATGCAGGGAGGAAAGAGAAAGCTGGACGCAGCAGTGTTGGGACAAGTAAAAAATAAAACTGGCATGTTCTGACTGGGCCACGTACTGGGATACAACCGCCACAGTTGAGCCTGGGCTTTAAATCAATACTTCATTCGCTGTTGTTCTCCTTTGCATTTTGTGCCATGTTCAGGTTTACATCTTGGTTATGGTAATTATGAGATTCTGACTTCTAAAGTAACAATTATGACTGGGAAAGAGAGACTTTTCTGACATATTTGTTTATATATACCCAACCTGGTGCTTTGAAATTTGAATATCAGGCACTAAAGTCTGTCTTTTTAAGGGGCTTTGGCTAAAATGTAAAATGTGATCAGTGCACTATTTATTTTTCTTTTTTAAGTTTCAGCAACTGTAATCACACAACTCAACAAAATTTTTCTTCCATCCTTCTGTGGAAAGACTGACCTTGTCACCCTTATATGCAAACTTCAATTTTTTGCATTGGTCTGTCCGAATCACAGAACTCCAGACAAAAATAAACAAAATTGGCTCCACATCCCCTAAAAGGTTGGCTACTAGAGAGGGCTGTGAGTGTTATAGCTACATGGAGACCTGTGCATGAATTGTTCTGTGTCTGTTGTTATGAACAATGTGGATCTCATGATCTGTTGCCTTCCTATCAGCTCGAAGCAGTCTGGCCATTCTCCCCTAACCTCCCCTAACATCAACAAGGCATTTTCACCCGGTCTCATTTTCAGACCATTCTCTGTAAACCCTGGAGTTGGTTGTGCTGAAAAATCCTAGTAGATTAGCAGTTTTTGAAAGACATCCCCATTGTGATGCTCAGTTTGAACGTCAGCAGGTCATCTTGACCATGTTTGCATGCCTAAATGGATTGAGTTGCTGCTATGTGATTGGCTAATTAGATTGCATTAACAATTTGAACACTTAATAAAGTGTTCATTGAGTGTGCATATCAAAAATGTACACTGATAAATTTGATAAGTCTTCCCCTTACTAACATTTTTTTTAAAGGTTTGATAGGTGCCATGTTATTAGAGGAAAAATGGAAGTGAATAAAGAGTTTCTGAGATTCTCATGTACTAATTTATTTTTTTTTGTGACTCAACAACTTCTACATCAGAGGGCCCTGCAGTTATCAGTGAGGTACTCTAAGGAACGGTTCATGGAGCCTCTGAAGGCAACTGTGTCAAATTAAAGCCGAAATTTTGACTGTTGGGGTTGTAAGCACAGAAAGCGCCAGCCACTTTTCTTCTCACTGTTAGGCCATACACCATTGTGTTTTCCGGTGTGCGCACACTGAGTTGATATCCATTGACTGCATTTCAAAGCTTTCTGAAAGTTTAAAAGCTCTAGCATTTCTTTTTCATCTGGAAAAATTAGCTTTTAAGTGTGAGGCATCCAGGCTTGTAAAATGGAAATCAAAACTTTCTGCTAAATGGTAACTCTTAAAAGATTAGATTTCTACATCCAGATCTAGATTTTACAAGGTAGAAAACACACAGTGTAACAGTAATGGTGTTACTGTAGGCAGAAGTTTGAAGCTTCTTTCTGTGAGTTGGTAGACGTTGGTAGATGTTTACAGGAATCAAGCGCAGCACTGGTTCTCTTAATTGTATTAGCCTCAATAGTCTGGGGATCATGAGTCATTTACTTAAAACAATTTTGGGAGCTCATGTTCAGTTTTTGAGCTAATTGTACCCAGATTGAGTTTGCATTATATTGTTATCTCGAGATGTCAGTTTTAAAATCATGGCTTTGCAGAAATGTAACTTGATCAGCTTAACTTAATTATGTTGAAATTTGTCGTCTGTCCGTGTTGGCATATTTTTATTATCGTCATTCCTTTTTAAATAAATTCAGTCATCTGTGATCTTTCCTTTGACATTTTATAATATTGTCCAGCTATCAGGCAGGCAGACTCGTGAATGATCTGATGTAGCTACCAATACTCAGTTATCTTAAAAAAACAAAAACACAAAAACCTAACGATGATCACGAGGGAAAGCACTGTGATAATTCAGGACATCTTGTTAATGTCTTTTACATGAGGAAGATGAGATGGATCAGAGTTAAACTGATCAGTGGCATTGTGAGCAATGTAGAAAATAACCTGTGGTGGCCAGTTGTTCACATTTGAAGTGATTTTTGTTTGCCAACATTTGATTCTGCCATCTAAACCAATGTGAATGTCATGTCATGGAAATGCCAGCGAGGTCTACCACTGTGGTCCAATCAGACACTCCTCCTACTGCTATCTATGCAGTCTGAGAAACACTCAATGAAAAACAGGCTAAAAATACCAACGTCAACTCAAGTACTAGCAGGGCAGTACTGGGAAAGTCATCAGACTCTGCACTAACATCAGGGTGGGAAAACTCCAAACTTACTGAAGACTGGCTGCAAATTTGCTAAAAGTCTTTACTCAGCCACACACTGACCATCATTTAGGGGCTGTATCATTTCACTGCACAAAGTTGGTAAAGTGAGAATGACAGTCTAAGTTTGACGCTTGTGGCATGAGCATCTAAAAGATTAGATCTCTGAAAGATCCGAACCTCAACTGCTTTTGGAAATGTTTTGCGTCACCAAAACATTCAGTTTCAACTTTCAATTTTTTGATCAGACAATGAAACTTCTGTTCAACAGGGAAGAGGAGGAAAAACTGTATTTGTACTTTGTCTGACGCCATCTCCCCATTTCTGCCTGAGAAACGTCTCCAAGTCTGATGCGAGAGCGACGCCTCAGTACAGAGGTCACCTCTGTTCAACAGCTTATAGTGGAACAAATGTTGTGTTTAGTACTGAGGTGACTGTGGAAATGCACCCCATGCCCTGTGAAGTCATATAAGAAGACTTAACAAGGCTCTAACACTGCATGCTCACTTCCCTATGCTGTTACAAAATATATAACCAGCTTTTATAGCCTATTTTAATCCTTTATATATTTCAGCCCTGCAACAAAGTCTAGTGGAATCCATGCTGCACAATACTGTATGCCCCATCAGGGTGGCCATTTCTTATGGTATTTATAGAAAAGTGGTTTGTCTTAGGGCACTCTTTAAAATGGTTTACAAGTTATAACTGATGACTGCATTCAATTTACTTTTTATACAAAGCTAAGTCTTCTTTAGTTTAATCTTCTTAAGCATCCGCATATTGGTTGCTAGTCTTCCTGGAGTTTGATCTGGCCATATCCAGCAGCAAGATGATTTATCCCAAAACCTTGAAGATAAAACTACTGTTAGCACGTTAAGGTATCTGCCACCTCTACCGTCCGACCCTCCATAACTTCACCGTCCTGACAAACACCAACATGCCCACACAAAGCTTGATTAAACTATCCCCCCCCCCCTCTGATCTGGCTTCTGTACCAAATATGACAGCATTTTTCTCCCCCTAGAAAATTTCTTTGTGGAATTCAAATGTTCAGCCCATGCTTGCATAGCACTCCAGCTTCCTCCCACAGTCCAAAAATCTGCTTGGGGTAAGGTTAATTGGTGATTGTAAACTGGCCATAGGTGTGTTTATGAGCGTGAATGGTTGGTCTCGATGTGTTAGCCCTGTAATAGACTGGAGACCTGTCCAGGGTATGCCCTGCCTTTCGCCAAGTGACAGCTGGTATAGGCTCCAGCTTGCTGGTGCATTGTGGAAACTGAGCTTTAGCATATTTTTACAGTGAAGAGGCAAACAGGAAACGTGGAGTGAACAAAGAGGGGAATATAAGCAAAACATATCTAACTCGAATCAGCAGCCCTGCGGTAATCATGGCATTCACTGAGTCATTCCCCAAACTGAGCTTTGTAAAAAAATGCTGTCATGAGTTTTCTTGAAATAAATTGAGACAAGAAAAGAAAAAGACACACGGTGGAAACGTTCTGCCAACTTTAAACATGTTGAAAACACTTTGAAAACCTGAAGCTTCAAGTTCCTCAGTGACAAATGGTTCTCACTAATATTTAAGTTGTATGAAGTCTTCAGATGTAAATGTGACACAGCACCGGAGAAGCCGGCCAAAGACGCAGATCAGCAATCCCATATATCCAGACTTTCTAATATTTCCAATCTTAGCTTCACAGTTTGCAAATATCTCTCAAAACTATGTCTGTGAAACCTATTAAAAATGTAGCTTACTGAACAGTTTCTGATGCATAAAATAAACAAACAGCACACAATTTTTGCCTCAAATACTCATCCAGCAAACCTCTCAACTGTGAGTGGAAAACCCCTGCTCAGTGCACACGCATGTTGAGGTTTCTCATGTGACGTCAGGCGCACATTACTCTAAATTTGTCCGTCATATCCTCCTGAGAACCGAGAAGGAAAAAAAAAGCACCTTTCAATTGAACTTCTTTTGGTGTCCACTACAGAGGACATAAGGCCTTGGGAGGATAATGGACATGATGCCACTTTGGGTTTTTTGTAGAAAAATGTGGATTCTCCAACTGGTTGGCAGTGGTTCCTGAACACAGCAGTACTAAAACTTGAAAAAGGGCAACACAAACCAGATAAGGAGAAAGTTCACCTTCAATGTAAAAGTTGTGACTTTTGGCTGCAGTGCTGAGGTATAACTCTTACTTTGAAGGCAAATGGTCTCCATTTCAGGTTTGTGTAGCACTTTTCACAGTTTTACCACAGCTCGGAGAGTAGCTGGACAGTCTTTGTAGACAAGTCTGTCACTTCCATTCAAACTATGATCACAGCAATATGCTAGCAACCAAAGCAATCAGTAGGAGGTTTTAGCCAAATGGTGGGAATACACATTTTTCTCTAGAGACAGGTGGTTGCCAGATGGCCATAGACTGGTCACTAGGCCTGTGTGACTGGGGCCTTATTATGTCACCATGATTGTCATATGTCCAGCTTAACATATGATTAGTGATCACGTGTTTGCAACCCGGCCAGTTGGCCAGTGAAATTTACACCTTTAGTGATGCTGGCAACTTTTCTGTTTTAGCCTGTGGTGATAACGCTGTGGGGATTGTGATTGATTGAGGGTTACTTGAAAATGAAAATGTTTCTACATTTTTATATCAATATGTTCAATGAAATTTCATAATCACTGCCAGACATCAAATTTCATCTTAGTGGAACTACAGCTATAAAGGCTGAGCCAAATCAGAGGAGCTAACTGAACCACTGCATTATGGAAAACTGAATTAGAGCCCACAAACATGTATTTTATACGGGAGCAGATGAAGGTGTTCTTGGGGGTGTAGAGAGACATGTCAAAGACAGTACAGCCTACATACTACAGTACATCCTCTGCCTTGTCATTATACCGACCTACTCCATCAAAGAGATGCAGAACTATCATAATTTCCTCCAGTGAAGGAAATGGTAACAATAAGCCATGCATTTTAGTAGATTCTGGGCATGAGGCAACATAAGCTGACATCTGGTCTTGTACTGTAGTTATGACAATCAAACATCTGGAGGCTCCAGTAGCTACTGTTGTGAAGGAGACAAATGGGTCACAGTCTGCTCTTTAACACAAATCTGTGGACCAGATATCTGGGTCAGCTGCAAAAGTCTTTTAGAGATGTTTTATTTTCATTGTTTGCTTGGCTAGAAGAGCGAAGAGCTGAATGAATTACAGAAAAAGGAAATGAGAGAGTGACAGACCTGCAGCATACATGGTAATAATCTGGCTGGTTACTGACCCAGATACAAGCTTCTACAAGGAATCAGTCTGTCATGTAGGGGGAGGACAGACTTGGAGGGTTTGTGTCACCACAGAGGGAGAACAAGGCACGTTTGGTCTGAAAGGCAATGTGATGTCAGAGCTGGAAACTGGCTGATTGAGGGAAACTTGATTTATGAATGCTGCTTTGTTTGAGGGAGGGGCTGACTGGCTGCTGCTGCTGGGATACAAACTGGGTGCGGTGCAGGAAGTGTTTCTAGCTGTGCTAATACCATCATTGTTTCAGAAATAAACACATAGCATTTATTAATAAAAGATGAAGTCTTAAATCTTTGCCAGAGGAAAACGGCTAAACTACTAAAGATAATCACCATAAAAGGATGATAGTAGTCTGTTTTAGCCAAGATGATGGAATGAGAGGCTTTGGTCAACAGGATCTATCTAAAGGAAGTAGAAGTCCTAACATGGTTTCTGAAGGTGACCCACCAGAGCTGAGCCTTCCATCACTCTACACATGGTTTTAATGCAGGTCTCACGAGGTGCTGGGACCATTGTCAAGTGGCTTCACAGTCAAAAACACACCCTGATCTTAAGAAATTATCTCTACTTGCTTTTTCACTTGAATTATATTGGAATTTTAAAGAAATCCAAAATCAAGCAGCCCTTGCAAAACTGTTCCCAAGCGAGGCACACTGGTATTCGTGACCTTCATCACTGAAGAGGAAGTCCATATTAGTACTTTGAACATTGAAATTTTAGTTGGCCCAAACTGGAATCCATTCACTAGTTTAATTTCCTTGCTAAATTAAAAATATTACCTGCACTATATGGACAAAAGTATCGGGGAGCACCTCTTAACCTTTGAATTCAGGTGTATAAAATCAAGTACCTAGCCATGCAGTCTGCCTTTACAGACATTTATGAAAGAATGGATCATTCTAAAAAGCTCTGTAATGACTGTAATGCCTTGATTATACTCCGTTGCAGACACAGACAGCTGGACACCTGATGGCCGAGTAGTCATTTCTCGCTTGAAATCTGCTGTCAGTGGCAGATGCACAGTTGGTTGGCTGTAATTCTCCAGGGACGAGTCCATGTAGTCACAAAAAACATGGCAAATGGAAGTCCACACGGACCCTTGTCACCGTCTGGCAATGAGATCTAAATCAATTGGACTCAAGCGGACCCTAGCAGAGTTGTAAATGTGGAAAGTATAGTTGAGGCTTTACAGGATACTGCCACTGCAACAAGTCAGTTGCTGAAGTTTCTTCCATCCTATATATTCCATGATTAACTGTAAGTGGTATTACTGCAAAGTGGAAGTGTTTAGGAGCAGAGCAACTCAGCCACAAAATGGCAGACCACGTAAAGTTAAGAGTGGCGTGCATAAAAGCTGCCAACAGTCTGCTGACTCAGTAACTGCAGAGCTCCAAACCTAGTCTGGCATTAACACCAGCACAAAAACAGGAAGCACATGGCATGAGCTTCCATGTCCGAGCAGCTCCTCCAGGTACTTTTGTCCATGTAATGTCTGTCATGTTAGCAATCATAGTTCCTCCAATAAGTGAAAACACACACAGTTTGTGTTTACGTGTGAAACAGTATCCTGGTATAATCAGGAATGAGGAGCAATCATTTAATTATCCTTACATCAGGAATGTAGATGGGAAAATTTGCAGTTATGCTTGTATTACATTCCCTCCAGAAACCAGACTGTGCTCATTCTCAGCTTCTGAGGTAACTGAGTTTGGCCAAAAGAGATGAGGAGTTTAAGGGTGAATAATAAAAGCCTGTATAAAGTCATATACAAATGACAGTAGTAGTTCCAACCCATTTTGTGTCATTGAACAGTCTGTATTTTGTCTTGGTATTTGAAGTGATGATGTCAAAATATTAATGATAATAATAATAATCTTTTTAGGAAACCTAAGGAAGCAGGACACAGTGAAGTATTTTACTGCCAGACAACTGGAAATGTGTTAAACATCAGAGATGGATGAGATCTGACAGAAGTGGAAGTCAGTGGGATTTTTCTGAAGTCATTACTGGATGTTGCCATCTGTGGACAGTGGCTTTCCTTTCTCCTTCATTCAGCTGCATCTCTTCATCTTCCCATCCACCGTGGGAGTGGCTCAGTCTCTTCATGTTAAAACTTCCCCCGCGACTTTACTGAATTCACTTTGTGACATTTTGAACCTGGAAAGGGGGAGGGGGGGGGGGGGGGGTAGGGAGGCAGGGACGACGAAGGGGTGGAGGTTGAGTGGGTGGGATGGTCTGAAAAAAAAACAAAAAACAAGCAAGCCTCAGAAAACTTTTCGAAAAACAGCATCGCCACCAAAGAGGCATAATGCTTCATTGTGGAGGCTGAATGTGCATGATTGTGTTTGCTGGAGAATCTAGAAGGAAGAGGGAGGGGGAGGTGGGATACATGTGATGTTTGAAGTCAACCTGATTGTGATTAAAAAAAAATATATTCTTTTTCTGTACACAACGGGATGCATAAGATGTTCATGCGGTGAACTCTGTGTTATTTTTGACACAGGAAATGGCATCTGGTGGCAAAAATCCTGCACAGAGGTGACCGTGTGACACTGTGAGCGAACGCTTCAGTGCACACAAACACTTAAACACTCGAGTTCTTGCCAAATGTGATAACATGTTATCTAACCTCAGTGTGATGCATCATGTGATGGCGGATTCAATGCTGTTGTTGGCGGCAGGGTACTTCTTTGTGTCACACTGTTTGTTCAGCTCTCAGCTTTTGCTTGTCTTCTGCTCTGTGTTTTCCTGCTGCCTTCAGGAAGCAGCTTTCAGGACGGCCTGATGGGCTTCCTGGCAGGACCCTTTACCCCTCCTCCCAGTTCCTACTGGGAGACAATAGGAGGTCTCACAGGGGCATGGAGGTGTGTGGTGGTGGGAATTTATTGGGGGAGTAGTGGGCTTCCCTTCAGGAAACTGTAGACTTATCCAAGCAGCAGAGAGGCCTCCTTTGTGTGTGTGTGTGTGTGTGTGTGTGTGTGTGTGTGTTAGTTTCTATTCAGCCTAATTGTCCTTATGAGGACAAGAGTATGAACAAATCTCTTTCGCCTGTGAAAGTGATTAAGCTCAGGATCAGCAGCTGGTTTTAGGTTTCAGATCAGATTGGAAGTAAAGATTTTGAAAATTAATAATTTCTTAAGAAACAAATTCAGAGTTCTTAAAACTTAAAATAGTGATCACAGAAACTCATAGCTTTATTTCAGTAGTGGGAGTTTTAAATAATGTCCTAGGAGCTTTGTTTAAAGATACAGTGTGTAAAATGTCACCATTAAATGTGAGTAGACTGCAGATGGGAGTCAGCTGAATTGTTTTCTTACCCTTTCAATTCAAGTACATAATCCTTGCTACGGTGGCCGCTGTTGGACAAACAACGCCGTTCATCTGCACTGAGTGTAGGTTGTCAGTCTGCTGTTTAGCTATTCACATTTATGTACTCTATTTACTCTGGAGGAGGCTGTAAAACTTTGTGAAAGGATACGAGTCGATGAGTCAGTGTAGCTCACTCCTGACCGGTGACAGCGACACTGAGGTGAGTTGTTGAGGATATCCTGAACTTTTCTGTCTGGAGACGGGAGGGTCACATGTCTGATCTGCTGATTGTGACAATATCAGGAATAAATAAGCGTGCTTATGCATGTTTTTATGTTAGAGCCCTGACTTCAGTTCAGGAGATGAGGTTTGAAGTTAGGAGAAAGACGATGAGGTGGAAGTCAGGGAGGAGAGAGCGGTGGTGGAGGTGGCAAATTATGAGGCGGAGAAGGGCAATTATACATGAATTAGAAAAACTGCAATCCATGTAGCAGACTAACAAAGATTGAAGTTCTAAGAAGCTCAGTTATTCTGGACATTTCTGGCTGTGTCTGCAATTATTTAGAGATGTTTTCCTCTGCTGTTGCAAGTTCTGTTGAATCTAAAATGTACGTTATATAGTGTAAAAATGCACTGATCAATGCATCAAATTAATCCAGATTTGGAGTAAAAGTTCAGCGTACTGGAAATGGTGAAAGTTCTTGTAAGAAGAATTGTTCAACTGTAAGGTTTTCATACAGGAGTTGAGGAGTGTGTTTGGTTTTGTGTCTATTAGTCTGTGTATGTCCACGTTTCTGAATCATTTTTCTTTTCTTCATGTAAAACAGTCAGATTGGAAAAGTTGCTGTCAGAGAGGACGTTGGCTTTCTCTCCCCCTTTCCCCCTTCTCATCTGTAACGTCGTGTCTCCTTGTTGCTCTCCTTCTTTCTCTCACTGGCCTCCCTCTCTGCAAAAGGGTGGTGTTGGGGATGAGGTCATTGTTTCAAAACATGGCCCCGATTCTCTGACCAACACATTTCCTCCTCCATGAGCTGGACTAACCAGCGTTCCAGTCTTCATTAATAACACGAGTGTGTGGTGTATTCTATATTTTCCATTTTTTAATGAATAAATTAATGCTTCAGATACAGAAAAAGCAAATTCAGTCAGTTAAAACTTAGATGATGGAAGTAAAATGCTGTGTTGAGTTTTCAGTGGAAAGAGGCTCGGGCTGCTTACACACTGCACTAAAGCAAATGTGGTTGGTACGATCATAATCGTGATTCTGCAAACTGGTTACAACTTGGGTGCTAGTTTTATTCTTATACCTGCTACAAATAACAGATTTGTGTGTGAATAATCAGATGAGGAGCTTTTAAATTAATTTCCACATTTAGAGGGAAATAACAATGACTGGCTTCTATTAAAAAAAAAAAAAGTTTTATTTACAGATGTAACCCAGACGTGAAGTTTTTCAGGTGATTTCAGGTGTGCTAAAGTTTAATGCTTTGACTGCTCATGTTTCATGCCATATTTGCTCTTGTAGAACAGACACAAAGGTTACTATTAATTTTGCGTGCACAAGCAAAATTTTTTGATGACTTGGTTAAATCATATGTATCACCAGATGCAAAAGGCCACCATCATATGATGGAGACCCCTCCATTAATTTGAATGTCCTTGCATGAAACTGTTGCTGTACTTACACATAGACATAATTTGCATCACATCCCATGGATCGTGCAGAGGACATCCTGATGACATCATCAGTGTCTGTGTAACCCAGTGGCCACACTGAGAATTGAAGGCATGTGTGCCAAATATTCCCCTGAATGATATTCACACAAAACCTGCTATAGGAATGGAAGTAGTCCAAACAGGAAGCAAAGAAATTGTTGAGTTTTAAACAGTTTTCAAGCTTTTGCACCATGTCCCCCTCTGTGACCCTCTACTCGCATATCATTGAAGTGGCGGTAAACACTAAAGACACAATCGGACACTTGTCCATGTCAGGTTCAAGAAGTGAACAACAAGCTGTAATGACACCAAAGTGCAGCTTGTGCCAGCAGACAACAGCGGTTATAAACTGGCCTTTATGTTTCCAATACAATTAGTGAAAATCACTGTAGCACCAGCATTTATTTCAGCAGCACCAACTAGTGGCTACTTGGACATGTTGCATGTATTAGATGCTTTGCTTCAACATACATGAATCAAAATGTATCAAAAGCACCAAAAAATGCAGACCATTGGAGCATTTAATCAACTTCAGTTTTACAGGGTTTATTTTTTTTAAATATTTGGTTTCTGTCTACCAGCATCGAACTTGGTAGCTATGAATGCAGTTTAGCATGGAATTTTTAAAAAATGTGGCATAAAAACCAAGTTTGTTGACATGGAAACCTATTGGGCAACCCACCGGAGCTGCTCAGCCACAGAAACCCATTCCACTGAAGCTCCCAGTGCACAGTTTTTGTGCTGATGTTAATGCCAGGGGAGGTTTGGAGCTCTGCAGTTATTGATTCAACTGTGTTGCATTGGCGGCATTTTATTAAAGGTCCACGCTCAAATTCAGTGAGCTCTCTAGAACGACCTATTCTTTCAGAAATGTTTGTAAAAGGCAGACTGCATGGCTAGGTGCTTTATTTTTATACACCTGAATTTGATGATTAAGACGTGTGGCTTTGTGCATTAGTGTAAGCTTAATCAGACAGAGGACCAATGTGGTTTAATTACTTCTGTGTTGTTTTGTGAATAAATAAACTGACACAATTGTTCACTAACACTTCTAGTGTGACATTTGAGGTGCTAAACTTTAGACTATACAAGCAACAATTAACAAGAATCAGCCAAATCGACAACAAAGAAACGAGCACTACTTGATCTAAACCTGACCTACAGAGGGGGAGCCAGGGCTACCAAAATGAACCAATGAATATCTATGTAGGATGCTACAGTGTAGTTGTTGGGAAGGTTACTTTTGAAAAGCAATGGATTGTTTTAGATAATATAATAGATTAATATTCCCTTGTTTAAAGTAATTAACGTATTACATTTCATCACTCTTATAAGAAATTTTTAAATTTAAACAGGATTACAGTTTCCTCAGGTTTGAGCAAAAAGCATGTCTCACTGTTGGAAAGAAATTTCACACTGTCCCTGTAATGTTAGAACCCTTTTCTGATTTCAGAAACAAAATACCGTTGAATTTCCAGCACTGAAAGGCATTCTTGTCTGCCTCGCATGTGAGCAGCTGGCCACGTTATCAGACTCAGGTTTCAGAGCGGTGTGTTTCAGTTTTATTGGCAGATGTACAAATTCAAAGAAGACAAACAAACAAAACCAGTGCTCGCAATTACACTGTTAAAAAAACTATAAAATAACAATGGTGTGAAAACATTCTCTTTTTTTTGTGGTCTTTAAAACTGTCTCACAGCTGTCTATCTTTGTGGATACTGTGTTTTTGTGTTGTGCCAGTCTCAGACTGTGTATGCCTGTGCCCGTGTGTGTCTGTGTGTGAGACTTGACAGCGGGGGCTCTCAGCTGGTTAGGACTCGGGGTGTAGAGGGAAGGAATGCAGCTTCTTTCTGCAGTCTGTAATTTGCTGTCATCAAATCAGAGAGAAAAACAGCAACACTTGAGAGGAGCTGAAGGAAATGTGTGTGTGTGTGTGTGTGTGTGTGTGTGCGCCTTTGTGTGTGCCTGTCTTGTGGATAGCTGGGGGTGAGAAGAAGGAATAAGTCATGTGAGGAGGGTTAAGACGAAGGGGAGAAGAGCTGGGAAAAGGGAGGGAATGAAGGGAGATGACGAGGAACAAGTGAGAGGAAAAAGAAGAATGAGAGAAAAGAGAGGGAAGAGACTTGGGCGTTGTGGTTCTGCTGTTCATTACTGTTTGTTTAACGATCTAATTAACTGAATTAACTTGCAGCACAATAGGCGACTCTTTATTTATTTTTTTAATGAATAATATTATACAGAGACACATCTCAGCACCCATGGTGTTGATTTTCGGGGGTAAAAGCCCCCCCCCCCCGATGGTGCCTCTTGCAGAAGCTGTTTGTTTACAGTACTTTCTTCAGTTTGTTTTCTCTGTGTTGCTCTGTATGGTAAATTCATTATCTGAAGTGGATACATTTCTGAAAGAATCGTATTAAAATTGCTGCGTCACTGGTATCAGCCTTGAGCTGTTAAGCCAACAATTTAATCATGGAAAATATATATTTTAAGCAGTGTTCCCGCTCTCGTTCAGCAAGTTAAAACAGCTCTACTGAAACTGTAATCCGACAGCTTCGTACAAGTAAATATGGACATAATACCAGTGTCTACAAGAAGAAAGAAAAAATACAACACAAAACATTGTGACTCAGACGTAATTGGATTCAATAACAACAGCGTAACTGAACCTCACTAAAGCAAATGACACTGAAACTTAAATTTGTGAAGTCCAGACAAGCTGTAGGGAGGATTATATGTTACTAAAACTGACCCCTGAATTGCGATTTATGTGACTTGTTTACAAGCTCTGCTTAGCTCGTGTTTGAGTTTTTTATAATTTTTTTTATTGGATTTGTTTAAAACCAAAGTATTTCTCTCTGGTTTGGTTGAGGCCACGTCTTTAAAAAGCTTTGGTGTAGCTTGTGTCTGACCGAAACACCGAGGAGAACCTGAGGCCTGTACTATTTATCGATGTAAGTTCAGGGTTAACCCTGGCTTTTCAGTATTATGAACACCACCTACTGACCAATCAGTTCTCCAGAAAATGGCGTCACCATTCCTGGAAGATCCCTCGGATCTCTGTGCACGGATAGGGGGCTCTGAAGTCTGTGTTTCCCTGATGAGCAGTAAGAAATGCTGGAATAGATTCTTGGAGGCACTTGTGGCTCTTGTATCAAATTTTCCCATATTCTAATAATATTCTGTTTTTATATTCATTCTTTACTCACTCTTAGATTGTTAAACGCCACAAGGCTGCAGCTGAAAGGATACGAACTGAAACTGTATTACTCACATCTGTTAACTTTATAAGATAACAGTGGTAACTCATGTCTTAATGACAGAACATTGATACCTTGTTACTGTCCACAATTAAAAAAAAAAATTGCAGTTTTATCTTACTAAAATCAGCACATTTGCTTCCAGTAGACCTGTCGATGTTTGTGATTGGTCAGATGCCAGTGCCACCTCTTTCATGGGCATAAACATGTAGCTAGATTAAAAAAACACTGGGTTAACTTCAGATTGATAACCACTCTCACGTGACCGCTTAGCCTGGTTTCTGATGTTAGGGTAAGTGAAGCCAGATAACGGATAGATACTCTGGGTATGTTGAACTTGCTTTGTAGTACAGGGTCCAGAGGAGTGGATGATATGACAACACGGAACAGAAACACTTATCAGTGCTGCATTCTCTCTTTTCTTTGTGCTAAAGATTCGTACAAGCAAGTCAACCACAACCACAATAACCTCTGACATGACTTTGAATAATTAGTCAGCAGCCCGTGTGAATGTTTACAGGCTTCTTCTTTGACAGTAAAAAGAGTGTGTGTGCGTGTGTTTATAGTCTGAGCTGTCAGATGGTTTGTGTGTTTATAGGTTATCAGCAGTCAGCTAGAAGGACGACTGGCGTGTTTCAACAGCATGTGTTAGGAATGTGCTTAAGGCTGCTGGAAAACGTGTGTGCACAGCTTCAACAGTGTGTGTTGTAAACTACATGAATGACTACATGTATTCTAAAGTTTTGCGTGTGCAGTGTGGGTCAGGTTGTTGTATCTGAGACTGTCCATTGCGTTGCAGATACCTTTGTTTATGGTGTAAATTTGAAACTGAGACTTGCATTAAAACAAGGTTTATGTCAGTAACGCTGTAACTGACAGCAGCCACAATCATTGTACCTGCGACAGTGAGGCGCACTGCACTGCACATAAACCCTGTGATAAAGTGGGCTTATATGGGTTGCTTCTCATAATGCTAATTTATGCTTCCTCCTCCACTATTGTGGAGGATCATCCACGCTTTCTATCTAACATTCACGGACATTTATACTACAACGGTTGCATCGGAAAGCAACTTGGGGTTCAGTATCTTGCCCAAGGATACTCCAGTCTGTGGATCGAACCACCAGCCTTCCGATCAGTAGGTGACCTGCTCTACATGTCTTTTGATGAGTGGTGTTAAGTTTATATGCTTTGCCTCCACATGTGATAGTATTAGAGGAGATCAGCAATCAACACATATTTAAAATCAGTAGCACAGTGAGATGCGACATAATCCACCATCTGACTGGGATAAATCTAACACTACATAAAATTCATGTCTTTGTGTTGGCTGGCAACTTTCATTTAATTTTAATGATTCATTTGTATGGCAGGAACAGTGCTCACTGATCAACAAAAAAAAAAAATGAATGCATTTAATTGAACCAAAGTGAGCCAGTGATTTGCGGTGGCTCCTCTGCCCTTGGGTCTCTTCCTCATTCATTTTTCTCTGGCATCCTTGCTGCCAGCCCCAACCTTTTTCATATCAACTCATCAGATTACTTTAATCTTAAAGATATTTTACTTTGATTACTAATGTTAAACACTAGTTGTCTCTCTCCGCAGCACAACCTTTTAATTTCCACTTCCTGCATGTCATTCCCCCTGCTCTTTCTCCCTCCTTTCCTGTCTGCTTCACTGTCCTATTCAGCAGTAAAGGCTAAAATACATTTAAAAAAAAAAAAACAACAACAACAAAAAACTGGCAAGTGCATTTTAATCACTGATCATCAACATGCATCAACATGTATATAGTAGCAGTGTGGGTAATGAATCAACAGGGAAAAAAGACAAAGCAGTGATTAAGTTGCTGGGATAGCATAAAGCTGTGGAACAGCTTCAGTATTCCTAAGTATGGACTCACCATTTTCCCAGATAATATACTGTCACTTAGGGTTATGTGACATCTGGCCACTGTTAAAGCCAGATGTGATAATTCACATCACTTTCTGTATCAGTTTGCTGCAGATGAAACATCTGCCATATTTACCTATCAGTTTATTCAGTTTTCCTTTAACAGTGTGCCTCAGTGTTGTGATGGCAGTTATGTCTGTTTCACAGGGGTGTGTGAAGCAGGGAGGAGGAACCGACCTGAGCTCCAGCTGCATGAATCGCTCAGTGAGTGGCTGAGAGAGGTAAACCTCTAACACACCGTTTTGAAGCTACAGTCCATCACATTCAGATTCAATTTCCTTCTTTCCTTTGTAACTGGTCTCCAGTTTATGCAAAGTTTTCCACCTGCTGTTGGGAACTAGCAGCTTTTCTGAAGTGCAGGAAGCAGGCTGTTCAATAGGAACAGGGACCGCTACCATGGCTGAACAAAGAAACCGCTCTTTAAAAAGGCTGAATAACAGCAACTAACTATGAGACGGGTTTAACTGAGTTAATTTAATTGAAAGAAGGGGATTCACAGCCTTTTGAATTCATTTACAGGCTGTTACATGTTCTTACAACCCATAAAAAGACAATCTACTGCAGGCCTTTGTGTGCTTCGTTTAAAAATTCTACAAAGTAACCTCAATCATCCACCAAGTGAGAACATAGAGCCTATTGGATTGTCTAGTTCTTGTTATATTTGTTGTGTAAAATGTATCCTATTACGAAAAAAGTTTCATGTGGTAGCTTAAATTCCACTTGCAGAAACTCACTACTGTTTAGTACTTTAGAGATTCTATTATTTCCTTTGGTTTCAGTCCAAGGTCATCCATAACAAATGCATTCATGTCACTGTGTTTTCTTTAAGCCAGGTGTTGATTCAGAGCTGTGTGGGTGCTGAAAAATGACTCAGTCTGTGCAAGTTACTCCTAAGCTGCCTGGTAAGAAACTACATGAAGAAGCCTCTGTTACTATAATTCCAGCTTAATATCAAATGTACTTTTGTGTCCAGAAAAATGTGAATATTCTCATGTAGAGATGAGGGTTGCAACTTGTAGTTTCTATAAATCACTTTAACTATATATCAAATAATTAGTTTTAACCTGATAGGAGAGCAATGGAATTAATCACATTTAGTTCCGATGGTATCAGGGTATCTGGCAGTTTGATGTGTCTTTAAGACACCTAGATCAACTCCAATTTATTATGATACATTGCAGCCAAGTATTCAAGTCCTCCCTTGTCAATGCTGAAGCAATAAATTAGACAAGACTTTTTTTTTTGCTGTTTAAAACAGGAGTGCTTTTGTGTCTTGTGAAGCTGTAATAGTTTGATGGTAGCCTGAGGGGTTTTTTTTCCAGTTAATTATATGATGATGTAATGCTTTATGATTAATATCCTGTTTAGTTTGTATAATTGTTGATCACGCATACCAAAGAAGCATACCAAAGTGCCAACAAAGGCAGTGAAGAAGCAGCTGGTAAAGACAGATGTACGAAATACAAAATGTAAAATATTCACTTTTTCATATGTCCAGATAGGAAACACAATTCAACTCATTTGTTACGGCTCACTGAAATTTTTGGAGAAACACTGAGCATGAATGGAATTTTTGTTCATAAGGAAATTCTGTTGTCCACTGACATGTCCTTCTCTTTTCAGATCTAGGCTCCCCTTTCATTTACCCCAGTCAAGAGGAGGCAGATCAGCAAGGCTCTTACTCTGTCCAGACTCCGTATGGATTTCAGCTGGATCTAGACTTTCTTAAATATGTAGAAGAGATAGAAAGTGGGCACAACCTCCGTCGCGCACCCATCAGCTCTCGGCGTTCCGGCCGGGGCTTAAAACTCTCCCAGAGAAGTCCAGGTGTGGGGGGGCGTACTAGTGGCTGGACATCCACCGAGTCACTATCATCTCCAGTCAGCGAAGATGGGAGAGCTCCTCCACCACCGCCACCACGTAACCGCCTTGGGTCGGCTCCCTGTGAGACAGTCTCTCTTTCCCCTATAACCCTTCTCAATGCTCCACCTCTCTCTGCTGGGGCCAAAGTGCCACCTCCTCCACCACAACGTAACCCCAGAGTTGAGCGGACTCTTCTGGAAACCAGTCGGCGGCTACAGCAGGAACAATCTCACCAGAATCAAAATGGTGCACGTTTCCAGCTTGCGGATCCTCCCAAACAGCTCTTACCCTCTCCAGCCATGCAGGCTCTGCAAAGTAGCTGGACGAAACCCAGTCCTCAGACCTCGGGGCGCAGCACTCCAGCTGCTGGCACCACTGTGACCCCAATCCCACCCAGCCAGCTGCAAACAGTTAGAGAGCAAATGGCGACAGCCTTGAAGCAGCTGAAGGAGATGGAAGAAAGAGTAAAGGGTGTTCCTGCACTTGAGAAAGAAGTGGCCAAGCTTCGTGCGGAGAAAGATATGCTCTTGTTAGCTCTGCAGGAGAAGAAGGCAGCCATGGAGTTAGCCCAGCAGAAGCAACAGTCTACAGAGTCTTCCACCCAAACCACAGAGACCCTCCAAACTGACCACAGTCGATTGACTTCACCAACCTCGACTGGACACAGAAGCCTTGTAAAACCTGGCGAGCTGAAAAGGCTGACGGAAAAGTTTGAGGGGAAAGAAGAGAAACCTCCAAAACTGTCATGTAAGGCTAATGCCTTAAATGCTCCAGAAAAAACAGCCATTCAGAAGAAGTCAGTGGCTGTAGGGGATGACACACCAATGGCCTCTGTTGTTTTATACTACAGGGATGGTGTAAAAGATGCGTCTGAAGGCACCAGGGTGAATGTTTGTGAGAAATGCACAGAAACAGAGCGCCCCCTGGTTCAAGAGGAGGGAATACAAACTAAAGTAGAGACAGAAGAGGCTGAGGTTTGGGTCATGGAGTCACTACTTGGCCTGACCACAGAAGCACAGCAGGAGATAGACACCTTACAGGACACCATTAAATTCCAGCAGGAGTCCATTGTGACTCTAGAGGACCGGTTGAGTGTAGCCGACAAAAACCTTGGAGTCCTTAGAGCGCAGATGGAGGAAAAAATCTCCAAAGCCACATTTGAGAAGGGGGTCCTTGCCAAACCTGACATGACAAATGCCCAAACAGAAACACTAACCTCTGCATTAAAGCACACTGCAGTTTTGTGTCATCCAGAAGTGACTGATGCATGTGTAGGTGAAGATGTAGAGGCAGATCACACTGAACAGGGCACGCAGACTGATGCATTAGAGACACCAGAAGAACGAGTTCCGGCTGCTCCAGTTTTACTGGTCAGCACTGGGTGCCAATGGGAGAACTTGTGTGAGGACAAGGCTGAAGAGCAGAAAGTCAGTGTACTAAAGAGAAGACAGCTGACCATCACTGAATACAAGGTCTCACCGGAAGAAGAAGTGGTTGGAAAAGTTAAGAATCAAGAGGAAGCTGACAGAGAGAAGACTGCAGCCAGCAACACCAAGACAGGTGAGTACTGTGTGGCTTCACTGCAGAGTTTACGAGCTAGGGCTAAATAACTCATGGTTTGCAGTTAACATTAAAGATGCATTGATCCAACTTTTCCAAGTTCGGATTCCGACACAGACATCCTGACTTATACCAAGTACTGATCTGATAAAATAATCTGTTTTTCTCACTGTGAAGAGACTGAGAATTGTTTGTGCATAAGGCAACATTAGGCTTGATATATACATCACTTTCCTAAACTTGTAAAATAAACTGCAGCAAATAAGTATCCTAGATTATAAATGTACTGAATTATTTAATACAATAAGTGACAAAAATAAACTAAATACATTTATTCACATTACTGACCTGAATTTATTTGCACTAGCCTCATTCTGACTCACGCTGTTCCCCTTTTACTATTCCTCGCACATCATGCAAAGTAAATCCTCCAAACACTTATCCTGAACCTAACGACAGTGAGAGTGAGCGAGAGAAGGCGCTGCTGCTGTCAAAGCTTTTCAGTTTTTACAGTCAGCTGCCAGTGCTACCCCACAGCTTCCTGGCAGTCGAATCTTTAGGTGGCACAAACATCTTGGAAGTACAAGTTCTTGAACACATAATTACCAGGTCTCAGTAGATCTTAATGAGGTGCACATGAGCCTCAGTGACTTTATTCATCATATCAATTCAAAAGCAAATGGCTAGGTAAGAACCAGGAAAAAGAAATGCTAAAATCATAATCTAAAGAGCCTTGTAGAGCTCAAATGAACTGCCTCCAAGCTCCTGCTGCTTTTGTTAGCCTCTTTAATGCTATGTTAGCTCTCCTACTAGCAACTGTGCTGCTGCCAATGTGTGGCATTGGAAATGACATACAACTATTGAATGGGTAGATCGGCTTGTCACCAATGCTAGGTTGAACTTTTTGAATCAGGATCAAAAATATTGGATCGGTGCACCCCAGTGTGCACCCCAAGTGTTGCTTGCCTCCCTGCAACCACTTTGTCATTTTGACTCATTGAACCTTCTGCTCAGGCATGTACTCAGATGTACTTTGAACTATTTTTTTTTTGCCTCCTTTATGGCAACAGGTTTGCTGAAATCTATCATGAAGAGGAAAGACGGGAGTAACGGAGGGGAGAATCGCACCAGTGGCAAGAAGAGCCTGCAGTTTGTTGGTATTCTAAATGGAGGGTGAGTTACTGTAATGTGAAACCAAATTTTTATTTTTACCTCTGCAAAAATAAAATAAGTGGCGGCAAACAGTCTAGAGGAGGGCAATGACATTTTGACCAGGTCACAGATTTGATAAATAAGAAATAAAAACGTCTTTTTAAACAGAGCCAGGGAACTGTACAAGTTGTCGGGTATTTCAGCAGATGTTTGCCATCTTGCAGATATGAATCAACATCCAGTGAAGAAGAGGAGGAAGAAGAAGAAGAGGAAGATGGGAGTTCTTCTGGAGAAAGTGTAGAAGTCGAGTGCTTGGACAGCACTGAAGAAGATGAGGCAGCTTTGGAGGAAGAAACATCAGAGGAGGAGAGAAACGTCAACCTGGATGAGAGTGACACTGACGAGGAAACACTGAGAGCTGCAAATTATTCATCTGATGCTGTGAAAGAAAAGTAGGCTGTTTCAAAAATGAAAGTTTTTTTTTCTATGGTGATTAACGTCTAGTGCTTGGTGTTAATGCTTACAAATAATGTGGGGGGGGGGATCCTGTAAATATGCAAGCATAATCCAACTTTCCACGTTTGCCTGCTTGTCGCAGGTTTGAGCTAAGCTCAAAAATGCGTGAAGCCTGTCTTATTCTGAAGAACCACCTAAATGATGACCTCAAAACACTGAAGAGTAAGGAAGTGGTATGTACCTGCATTCTCCTTCAGTTTTTATGTCCAAGGGACACACTGAATACTATTCCTGACAATGGTGGGAAAGTTAACTTTAAAGTTGATAAAGGCTGTAGGACTTCATGTGCTCTTTGGAAAAATAACAGTGTCATGCAAAGAAAAGGCTTAGGAACTGAGCTTGTTGGAGTTAAACAGGACATTCAGTGGATCTAACTGGTTACTATTACCATGAGACACAGAGGAGTTTTACTTGTGTGTACACAGTATACTTAAATATAAAACAATTTTCACCTAACTAAGAAAAAAGGGGGGAAATTAGCAAGAGTAAAAATACAGCTTCATTGTGGTTTATTTATATTAAAAAATCTAATTAAGCTTTTTTTGCTCACTTGTTTAAAGTTCATGACTATATATCACTCCCTATCCTCACCTTCAGCTCTCCAGCACGCATACCGTCCAGCTCGAGTGGTTTCGTATCTCCAGCGCTAAGATGGCTCAGCCGTCGCGGGTTTCTGACTACCTGATGGCGTTCTCTGAGGTGTCGTCAATGCTGCTGGAGCACGTAGTCAACATGACAGATGGCAATGGGAATACAGCTCTTCACTACAGTGTCTCCCACTCTAACTTTGGTGTGGTTGAACTACTGCTAGACACAGGTTAGCAGCGGTTTTCAAAGAATGATAGTCCTGACTTGATTTAATGTTAGCACACAGTTACTGTCCTAATTTGAGGTTGGCCGAGACCAAACAATATTCTGATGTGGTTCGACACCCCCTTTATGCTAGGTATGATCAGGCATGTTTCAGTTTTTGCAGTTTCAACTCATCAACATCCCATGCCCCATGGGGAAATGAAAAAAACAAACAAAATAAAAAACAACCCAGCACACATTCAGTGTGCGGTCAAAGGAAGTATGGGAACTAAATCTGCTTTTTTCAGTGAGTGTAGCTGTATCCTTCTGTTTAATAAACTAACAGTCAGGGGGAACTTTTGTTTGTACTGTGGAACATTTGTATACATTTACAATAATGAGTGTTTGAGGCAGATATAAATGGGAATTTAAAGTGGACCTGTTACACTAATTTCTATCTCCTTATGTTTATTCTTCTAGAGCAGCTTTGTATGATTCATATTTCTTACTTTATACTGGATGTTTGGAGCAGCTTCTCAGATCCTCCAGTGTGTAAACCAAACCGTTGCAGTCTGTAGTGTTGATGTTTTGCTGTGCTCTGTCAAAAGCCACATTCCTTTAGATCCAGATTTCTTCTGATTGGCTGCCCCTTGCAAACAGAAGGTTTGAACAGCAGGTGGGTGGCTCTGCTGTGCTCACAGCAAGAGTTGACCATCTTAAGAGTATACCCTTTCAATGCCATGTAGAGCCAACAGTTTACCCCCCCCACCAAAAAAAACGGAAAAAAATAAAAATAAATAAAGTGAAAATATTGGGCTTTTCCTTAATTACTATGATGATAAAAAGCATTTTTACTTTTCATTTATTATCATGAGCAAGAAATATACTCAGAGGAAATCTTTGGAGTGTAAATTTGTCAGTGGACAAACTATTTACATAGTGAAAGTGTTTTAGTGGCATGTCAGTATTCACTGGTCAACATACTGTAGGCTACATGCCAATTTATTTGGACTAAGCTCAAACTGATTGACGCTCCTATACTGATGCTTGAATACGTGTAATTAAGCGTGTTTCCTACAGGTGTGTGCTCGGTGGATAAGCAGAACAAGGCGGGCTACACGGCCATCATGCTGGCCGCTCTCTCAACTGTGAAGAAGGAGGACGACATGGCTGTGGTCAAGAAGCTCTTCAGTCAGGGTAACGTCAACGCCAAGGCCAGCCAGGCAAGTCATCAGCAGTTCATCGTGCAGCTCTTAGACCGGACAAACCTGCGCAGTCTTTCACATTCTCACACATATTTTAAAGCAGGCATTCCTTTAATATGCAAGTCATTCTTAGCCTCTATTACATAGTTTAATTTAATTACTAACTTTAATTTTGTTCATGTTTTATTTTGAAATTTCTCAGGATTTAACATTTCATTAGGGCAATTTGTGGCAGCAGGTTTTAGTACTCATGTGACTCTAACATGCCAATACATAGTTATTTATACTGAAAACAAAAACAACCTTAACCCCTGAGAAATGCGAATGAGCAACGTGTCGAGAAAAGCACACAAAGAGCTTCTGGGAATGTGTAGTGGACTCCATCAGCCAGAAGCATTTTTTTTTCCCATTTAAAATGTGGCAATCTTGGCTCTGTGGCCTTTGGCTAATGAATTTAGACTAATTTAAAGACAAGGAGCTGGAAGAACAAAAAGAATTAGAAAAAATACAAGAAAAACACAATTTATCCAAATCTGGTTTATCATGGTTATTTACATGTTTACATTCATTGTCAAAAAAGTGGATTATTTTGTTTTTAGACTACAATAATTTATTTACTTCTGTTGGAAAACGACAGTTCAGGGAATAATGCCTCTGTATTCCCTCTTTATTTCTAAGTGGAGCTGTTAAGGACGTGCCTGTTGTTGAAATGAACTGCGATACTGCATTCAAAGGTGGAAACCTCAGGCTTGATTGGGCATATCTTAGATTAGATTAAGCACATGTGTAGCCCAACATGACACACAAGTCACTCACGAGAACCTGTTGACTTTAAGTGGTTTTATCCCTCAGTTGATCTAATCAGGTTGAGTAGTGTATGTGTTTTGACACAGCGCCTGATGGGTTTTTCCACTGCCAAGTCATAGGACCGAATTTATAGCATCACTGGCTATAAATCCAATTACTGGTGCTTGTTATTGTTGCTGTGGGTAATTAAGCATGAGGCACGCAATGCACTTTTTGGGTAAGGAGTTTTAGTCATACTATTTTCTTCTTTTTTTGCTGTGTTTTATATTTTGGATCAGTTTTGTGCTTAATCACATAGCCAGAAGCACTTTTTGAGCTTAATTTTACTCTACCTTTAATGCACCATTTTACCTTTTTGAGTCACATTTTTTTTAGACCTAAAACCACTTCAGCAATTCCTCCTGATAGTATGCATGTTCAGTGGACTCCTTTATGGCAACTGGTGATGGCAATGCTCCTCTTGATTCTCGAGCAGGATGTGTATTCAGATATGGCCGTTTCCCTCGTAGCTGGACTTTGGGGAGACTTTCTCCTTTTTAAAGGTTTGATTCATCAGCGTCCATTTCTCTGATTCTTTGTGGCAAGACAGAAGCATCTCATTTTATAGATGCAAAAATTACCATTCTGTGACTGCACCTGGAAGTGATGATGCAAAACCATATCTACGTGTCTGGAATTTAATTTGCTGCCTACTAGAGAGTAAACAGCTGTCTGTTATGTGGGGAGTACTAGGTGAGCAAATGAGCTAGAGTAAATGATGCACAAATGTTTTGTGGTAGTAGCAGTAAAAGGCCAGAAAATGTCATTGCCTTAATAAATGAATGATTGTTACATGATTGAAATAACCCTTTAAAACAGGGCAGTTAAACCACCACAATTTTAGATATGACCTGAAAAAGTGCACTCTGCTGGAATGTAATTTATCCAAAAATAAAGCAGTCTGAGCTGAAAGGGAGAAAGTAAAAAATCTCTCTCCTATTGAAGTCAACGCTCAAGCTTTAAAACATCAGAAACCTTCTCGTTACTTACATGATGATCTCACCAATGTGACAATTATGAAAACCTGTGCAAGAAAAATAAATGACATTTGTAATTCTTTACACTTGCAGGCAGGCCAGACGGCATTAATGTTAGCAGTTAGCCATGGGCGTCAGGAGATGGTGCGGGCGCTGCTCGAGTGTGGCGCCGATGTCAATGTGCAGGACGACGAGGGATCAACAGCTCTCATGTGTGCCAGCGAGCATGGCAGAACTGAGATCGTCAAACTGCTCCTGGAACAGCCTGGGTGCGACATATCCATTGTGGATCATGTAAGACATTAGCAATTTAAGCAATTGAACTAGCTGATGCAATGACAGAAACTTGAGCCCAACACTGAAGCCAGTTGATGTCTGCCAAAAACATCCAGGAGCTTTCTTGTCTGGGATTCAGCTTAATCTCTTCTCAGGAAAACAACTACTCCTGGGAAACTGGTCTACGTAGTTTCCTCTTCTTGTCATTCTTTTCTTCTCCATTTCTTCTTACTTAGAAAGATGGGCTGAAAGCTTAAGTGTCACAATCAGATTAGACTCAAGTTGGTGCTGTATACAGGAAACACAGTGACTGGACTACTCTCGAGTCCTGGGGGAAAAATTAAAAAGTCACAACCCCTCTGTTAACAGACCTGCAGACTTCAGACACAATGCCCTGCAGGCTCTTACACTGGTCCTCTGCATTTTTTCACCATGCGACTCATACAGAAATCAGCAGCAACTGCTCATGTGTGAAAAGAAACAGTCTTTTTGTAGGAAAAGGTTAAAAAGAAAATGTTTTTATGGTATTGCTTTTTGGGTCTCAAGGATCCAGGATGTACAAGGTATTTAACAGCCAAAGGGTTTGTGCATAAATCTGTACTTAAACATTAAAGTTTCTCAGCAGAAAAGGTACTATTCAAGCAAAAGTCTTACTACAGAAAAGAACTCTTCTCACTGCTGCTTTCCCACTCTTATATCGCCACAGCCTTGCAATTGTTAAAGTGATTTTACAGCGGATTTCTCTAGATGCTTGAAGAGAAGCCAGCCAGACAGATATTTGAGTGTTAGCATCTGTGCCAGAATGAGTTGGCCATTTGGTGGAGGCAGCTCCTGGTTCGTGTCTCAGTACAGCACAGCTGGACTCGGGGGTGGGGGTGGGGGGGGGGGTGGAAAAGCCCCCACCTCCTCACTCCACTGAAAACACAGGACTGCATGACAAACTTTGACTGTAAGGCGAGAGTGGATACAGTAACGAGGGCAGTGCTGGTGCAGAACCTTCTTTTACTTTCACTTCACAGATTACATGAACTGAAACTATACTGTAAATATATAGATTTGTTCCAACTACCAATACTATGCCATTACTACAAACTCAATTTCAAAAAATGTTGGGACATGTGTAGAATGTACATGAAAACAGAATGCAGTGACTTGCAAATCTCATAAACCCATATCTCACTAATATTTTTCTTGAAATGGACCATTTTAAGAAAAATACTGGTTCAGTTTGAATTTGATAACACATCTCAACAAAGCTAGAACAGGGCCATGTTTGCCACTGTGTATTATCCCCTCTACTTTTAACGTCAGTCTCCAAATGTCTGGGAAACGAGGAGACCGAGGCCCTGTACGATAAAGCGAGTTCAACATACCCAGGGGTCTCCTTCTGAAATCTGGTTTCATTTACCCCAAAATTGGCAGTCAGGATCAGCAGTCACACGAATCTCGTTATCAACTCGAAAAACAGTGGAAAACAGTGGCGCTGGCAGCAGCTGACAATCACAAAGGATAAGTGTACTCCAGGAGTGTGTGTATATGTGTATAGAAAATCTATATTCATTAGTGATGTTCACTGGGGAAATGGAATGACTTTAGATGGTATTAACTTTTCAACTGACAGAGATCCAAGGGATCTTCCTGTAATAGTGAAGCTATTTTCTGGAGAGCTGATTGGTTCCAGCATAAATTATCTGTTTTAAATGAGCTGGGGCCCAGAGAAGATGGTGGCATTTCTTGATCATGTTCACATATGGATTCTTCTCTGCATCATAGAGCATTAACCTGTATGCGTGGTTTGCACAGCAAATTGTGTTCACAGCATTGATTTCTGGAAGTGTTCCTGAGCCTTTACAGTGATTTCTATGACATTGTTTTTAATGCAGTGATACCTGAGGGCCCCGAAGATCATGGGCATCCAATATTGATTTTCAGCCTTGTCCCTTGTGCACGGATTCCTAACTCTTTTGATATTATGTACCGTTGATGATGAGATGTTCGAAGTCTTCACAGTTTTACACTGAGAAACATTTTTCTGAAAGTGTTCCACAATTTGTAGACAGTTTTTGCAGCCTGGTGAACCACTGCCCATCATTGCCCCTGAGAAACTGCCACTCTAACCCATTTTTTATTTTCTTTACTGAAAATGTAAAAAAAACCTCTAAATGTATTTCTAAACTCTAATCTCGTTATTTTGTCTTCTTGTACTGTAAACACTGTATTATTGGATACATGATTGATGAATGCCCCATATTTAATTGGTTAATCACAGGTGCATAAAGGTAACAAAACTGTCCAAACAACCAGAAAACAGAACATCCATGCATAATGTCTACCCTTCAGTTAATCTCAAATTGTATAGCTTTATATATTTGAGAATCCAGGAGTGATTTTTAGAGTGGAGAACAAACCCTCTTACTCTCTTTCTGTATGTCTGTTTCTCTCTCCGTCTTTCCTCTGTCTGCCAGGATGGCAGCAATGCTCTGTCCATCGCACTGGAGGCGTCCCACAATGACACAGCTGTGCTACTCTATGCTCATATGAACTATGCCAAGACACAGACTGCTGCGGTGAGTTCATTTGGGACATATTATAAAAGATAGATTTAAGTTCATTCCGCCACCCACCATCTCTTTCTCAAAAATACAGACAATTTATTTTAGGCTAAAAGAGAAAAATTCACATAATCTGTACATAAACGTGTCACACGGTATGAATCATTAGACTGGTAAGAACTGTGAGGCATGCTCACCATCATGGCCTCACACAGTACATCTCCAGAAGAACTGCAACTCCTGATGTTGAAGTAAATAGCTTCTCCCACTCTAACAATTAACTACAAAATTAACTGACAGCAGTGCTTAATCTGTCATTCAGCAGACAACTGTAATAAGTTAACAGTGGAAAAACAAATGTAGTTACAGTACCAGTCAAAAGTTTGGGACACACTGTCCAAACTTTTGACTGGTACTGTATATTAAGAGAACTTACCTGCTCTCTACACATTGTTCAACAGTCAGGCCAAACTCCCTCTCCTTTATATATTTGGCACATTCCCCCAGGCCAAGAGGGCCTGGACTGGTTTGGCAGTTTGTGGGTCCAAATCAGACAGAGGCCAAGTTTAGTCTCGAGGAGAGGTACAAAACAAATCAAATACAAATCTTATAACTATTATTATTATTATTATTTTTAATCAGACTCTCTTAAGGATATCACGAGTGACTTGGTAACAATACACAAACAACACAGCATGGTTACAAGCACTGTGTGTTTTGTATAGCAGTCACATGCCACCCCGTGACAAGAATGACGTCATTCTGCATAAAAAAAAAAATCTAATATAATGCCATGAGCTTTTCTCACAAAGTCTGGCCTACCTTATATGAAAAAGGTGGTTAGAATTAGTTGTGATACAAGCGTTACTTAATTAATTAGGTTTACCACCTTAAACTGAGGACCAGTTTTTAGTAATCAAAATTTTAATAGTTTTTAAAATGGTTTCCTTTTTTTCCATCAAGCTTCACTTTGCTATGCTGGATTAACCTAATCACACCACAGACACCAGCAGTAAACAGAAAATTCCACATGCACGCGTTAGTAAGGATTTGCAACAGTAGGAATCACGGCTACATCTGATGACAAAAGCTATCATTTCATCCACATCAGCATGTTTTCCTCTGAGCAGGCCCGATTCAAAGAACGTTGCTTCAAAAGGTTTGGATGGCTATGATAATAAAGTGATTACTGCTTGGTAAAAATTTCCTTTCTGTCAAATCTGATTGTAAAGTACAGTACAATTTGATTAAGACATCCAATGTGGGCATAACAGACACAATGAGACTGATTCAGCCCAGCAAAGTGAAGCCATGTGCTTCCTTTATGAAAGGAAACAAAAAAACCCAGAAACCCGCCCCCCCCCCTCCCCACTTTGAAACTTAAATTTTGGCAAGGAGCCCCCATCTCTCAGCTAATTTTATATTTATGCAACTTAGATTAGCTCTAATGCACAATTTTAGTGCACAATTTCAAGTTGTAGCTGGCTATAGTTAAATTTAGGGTTGTAAGATGAGATGTAAAATTTCAAAGTCATCAGTTTTAAATCTTAAAGAAATAGCATGCATGTTAGGAAAAGTTAGTTCACACAAACAACCTACAGTGAGTGATGTCTCTAAAAAAAGTTGGTAGAATCAGTTCCTCTGCAGCACTCCAAGCTTTAGTTAGGGTGTGGGCTGCACCAAATAAAAGGTGCACTGCTGCCCCCTTTAGGTATTACCACAGTCGTGCAGACTATGGTGTGTGGGAAAGCAATGAATGAATGTTTCATTACAGTCATGCTGAAATGATATTATTACTACTACTCAAACTGATTGATAAACAACTTCAAATTTGAATGGACACACAATGAATAACAGTAAATATGTAATATTAACAGTGATAAATAGTATGTATTAATTAATGTATCATTAATAAATCCTCATTTAAAACGTAACCCTGTCCTTTATGCTGTGTCTTTCAGGGGAGTCCAAAGGCCCAGCCACGGAGCCCCACGAGCCCACACAAGTGCTGGCCTGCAGACTGACACAATCAAAGCCGCTGACTGAAGCGAACACACCAGCAAACATAACTGGATATGAGCTGTGAAAAGCTCCACTGGAATTTACTTGAACACATATTTATAGTTTGCCATATGTCCTCCATTTACACTGATCAGCCACAACATAAAAACCACCGACAGGTGTGCAAGTGAAAAATAATTTGATTGTTTTGTTATTATACCATATTCCACTGGTACACTTTGGGCACTGGGATTTATCTGGATGGTGACTTGAAAAAATTTAGACTGCCTCCCCGGTCAGTGTCTCTTCCAGAACATGACAAAGAACCCAATGTGTTTTTGAACCAGCCTCCAAATTTTTTCTACATCCTGAGCCCCTGGAACAAGCTCCACAAACCCACAGAATCAAAACACCTGCTTTGCCAGGAATCTCTTTTCATGCTCCCACAGGTCTGAGAGCTGGAGACAGCCTACACTCTGTGAGGGCAGGATATTGTCAATGTTCTCGCTGATCAGTGTATAAATATTTTAAGAGGAATATTATATTTCCATAAGATTCTTGAATGGTTACTATCTACTTTATGTGCTGTTTAAAATGAGGTCTCTAAGGTATGTTTATTTTTTCTGTGACATGCCTTAGAGATTCTACATTTATCATTTGCACACCACTAATATTTTACTATTAAGGGCGACACATCATAAGCACATAATATACATTTGTTGTTTTCCATATACACAGGATGTACAGGAAATCCCAGTGCCATCAAAACGTCATATCAGCTGTGCATTACTGATGCCAAATCATACACGACTGGTGTCTGTTGTTCTGTAGTCTTCCTTTACTACTCTGCCTTGGTTAACTGATGTGTAAACCTTAACTGTCATAGTCTGCACTAACTGTCTATGCATTGTATGTTGTTATAAATGTTTACATATATAAATGCAGTATATATTGTCTAAAATAAACATATTTACATAAACGTTTGTGGGTGTTGGTGTTTCACAGCAGGTAGCATTGCATTTGGCAGATTTTTTTTCCCCTTTATAACACCAGATGCAACCCCAAAGGGATGTGTCTTCTCCAAGGATTGAACCGGGGATCTTTTTGTCCGTTACGTGTGTAAAACACTACACTACAAAGCCACACTGTTACCTAAACAATTTAATTATAGACGTGCATGGAATGGACAGTGGGACAGCTGGGTTAGTGGTGGGAAAAATAGAAAAAGAGTTAAATGTAACTTTACTTGAATTCTGAAGCCACTTTAAATCTAAAAAGATAAGATGTTTTAAAAATTTAGTGATGACTTCAAAAAACCAAAAAGCTGAGTATGCACAGAATGAATTTCATACAACAAGCCATTCATTTTTTATTTTTTTTTACCAAAATTTACCTATGTTTTAAAAGGTAATAATTCAGCTCAGAAAAGGGGCTTGATACACTATATTACCAAAAGTATTAGAGCTTCATGGAATGGGTTTCTGTGGCCAAGAAATGCATCCAATCCTTACATCAACAAGTGCAATGCAAAGCAGTGGATGCAGTGGTGTAAAGCGCACCGCCAATTGAGTCTAGAGCAGTGGAGACGTGTTCTTTGGAGTGACTAATCACGCTTCTCCGTCTGGCAAAACGATTAATGAGTCTGGGTTGGCAGTTGCCAGGAGAACGGCACTTGTCCGACTGCGTTGTGTAAAATTTGGTGGGGGTGGGGATGGTTATGGTGTGTGGTTGTTTTTCAGGAACTGGGCTCAGCCCCTTAGTTCCAGTGAAAGGAACTCTTAATGCTTTAGCATACCAAGACATTTTGGACATTTTACTTCCTGATCTCAACCCTGGATAGAGCTGTAGTCTTACACGCTGCTCTGCAGCTTCTCTTCTACTGTCATCCCCCCAAAACCCCATGCCCACAGAGACTGTGTCTGCTCCCAGACCACCGGGAAAAAAAGTCAGCAAAAAATAAATTCATCATAAAAAGAACCTACACAGACATTATTAAACGTTAGGTTTCTCTCTCCTAAGTCCCTGTTAGTAAATGATTTAATAATTGATCAACATATTGATTTATTCTGCCTTTATTCATCACTTCATTGTCCCTCCCTTTGCCCCCAAACTGCTCGCAGCACACAGCTGCCCCTCCCCAGACCTGGTTCTGCCAGAGGTTTCTTCCTGTTAAAAGGGAGTTTGTTTTTCTTTCCCACTGTCGCCAAGTGCTTGTTCATAGGGGGTCGTTTTGATTGTTGGGGTTTTTTCTGTATTACAGTAGGGTCTTTACCTTACAATATAAAGGGCCTTGAGTTGACTGTTTGTTGTGATTTGGTGCTATAAATACAACTGAAGTGAATTTCAGGTTCCCAACTTTGTGGCAACAGTTTGGGGATGGCCCAACATGACTGCGCAGAGCAAGGACTGTAAAGACATGAATGAGCGAGTCTGATGTGGAAGAAGAACTTGCCTGCACAGAGCCCTGAGCTCAACCTGGTAGCTCAGGGCTTTGGGATGAATTAGAGCCGAGTCTGCGAGCTAGGCCTTCTCGTATAGCATCAGTGTCTGACCTCACAAATACGCCTCTGGAAGAATGTTCAAAAGTTTTGAATTAAATGAAGGCTTTTTAGGGAGCTTGTCGAACAGCCTGATAATAAAGAACTACGACAGTCTAGCCTAGAAGTAACAAATGCATGGACTGGCTGTTCTTAGACAGGATGCATTTAATTTTAGTGATATTGTGCAGATGAAAGACAGCAGTCCTATATATTTGTTTAATGTGTGCATTGAAGGACATATCCTGGTCAAAATCTATCAAATAAATATGAATCAAATCCATGCAGCACATTTCTTTATTACCAAAGTTGTATTCTAGAATAGAAGCACTTTAGAATTGAAAGAAGTTGCATTTTTTTTAAATGTACACAGCTGTAAATTTTACTGTAAAACGCTCTTGCTCACTGATTTTTAACAAGCACAAGGCAGTCAGCTGAGTGAGGTTTAATCTTGTGTTTAATAGTCATTCATTTCAGACCACTCTCTTTCTTGCCATCTAAGCACCATGAGGGCTGTGGCCAGACGATGAGTCTAACCAGGTCACTGGAGCTGCCTGAGGCTGCAGATAAATATTCATGATTACCTGTTAACTTCTTCCATCTGAACATGGGGTTATTTCACTGCTTATTTTCCAAATTTTGCCTTTTCTTTATAAATGTTCAAATAAACACTAACACAATGCTCATCCACCCTCTCAGCTACCATGACCATGCTATTAGGCTGCCTATCTGAGCCATCCCCCATAATAACAGTAACAGTTACCATCTTAAATCAGACATGGCCCTTGATTATGTGCATTTAATCTGACATTACATAACCATGCTGGAAATTGTTTCAGCTAAATGTCATAACAACCACCACTAGAAAATCACAAGGACTGAATAATATCTATCTTCTTCCCCTCACCTTCCACTACAATGCCACTCATCTCCCAACTTTAATTTTTCAGGTTTTCTGTTTTGTGTTATTTCTCATTCATGGCTTTCATGGCAAAGCTAACAAATTAAACGGAGAGCAGATAACTAATTTCAACTTTATTCATATAGCACCAATTCACAACACCAGATGTCTTAATGCTAATACTAATATGAAACTAATAATTATATACCATATTTAAATATATATCAAAAAAACATTTTCAGGACAGCACAGTGGCATGGTGGTTAGCACTGTTGCCTCACAGCGAGAAGGTCCTGAGTTCAAATCCACCTTGGCCCGGGCCTTTCTGTGTGGAGTTTGCATATTCTCCCCATGCTTGCGTGGGTTTTCTCCAGGTACTCTGGTTTCCTCCCACAGTCCAAAGACATGCAGTTAGTGGGGTTATGTTAATTGGTGTTTCAGGTAGTCCCAGTGTTGAGAAGCAGAATAGGAATACTGGCACAGAAGGCAAAACTGCAACCACATTGGAGGCGGTTTGCTCATCACACATCAGTTTGAAACTGATGGCTGGTCTTTTGCAACATTCCAGGCTTCCAGTTGCACAGGTAAGTCTCTAATGTATTTACTACCAGGTCATATGTCACGGTATGGTATCCTGCGTTCTCACTGGTAGTTACTTCAGTCCCTCACGTTTATTTTGGGTCCCAGATATTTTGCCCATACTGTAGTTGCCTGAAGTTGTCAATCACTTTCTATGGTCTCCGGTCACCACATTACTGCAAATCACTATCAGCGTGGATGTGGCTTTAGGCATCTCATGCTTTTAGCCAGTGATATCAGCAAAAAATAGATCAGTCACCTAAACAGCCCTACCTAAGTCTATGCTAGAACAGACCTAGGTAGGGCTGTTTAGTCTTGTCAATGAGCCCTTTCCATCGGGAAACTGAAGCGGTTAGGTTTTGATAAAATCATTTTACCATGCAGAACACAGGAATTTGACCATTTAGTTTGTTGGAGTTATATTGTGTCCACAAATTATCATAGAATTGAGAAATTATAGTAAGAGTAAATAAAATCAAAACCCTGTCTAACTACCAAACAAGTTTAAAGTGTAAGAATGATTAAGATTCAATAATGAGCAGGAACAAATGAATTCAGAACTGGTTCTGTCCTCACTCTGTTGGCACTAATACGTATGAGTGAATGAGAGAGGCCTGAACATCATTCATACCACAAATGCAAAACAGGATATAATAGCATGCATTACCGGATGATTAACCTGCATTCTTTAAAATGTCTTTTTTTGGGGGGGGGGGGCTTAGCACTCAGTTTGTTTAATTTTTAATGCATGGACCTAATTTGCTGCAGCAGGGTCTACATAGGAGTTTTCTATTTTCCAGAGAAATTACATCAACATCATACACAAACTGCAGGGAGAACCAAAAATATTTTCAAATGCAAACATGTTTGTCACAAATGTAAAAAATCTAGAGCGAGTATCAGTCTGTCTTCTCCTACTCTCTCCATTACTGTAACTGTACTGGCTGGGATATCATGGAGGGAGCTTGGGTGGTGGTGGGGGGGTTGGGTCTGTTGTTTTGTCTACAGTGCCGTAACAGTTTTTTTTTTTAACCAGTTACTTCCACACCACTTCTTTCATTATGCTGATCTGTGAAGTGGAAAGTAACGCTGGCGGAGTTGAGAGGTCAGGGACTCCTGCTGCCTAGATACATACAGTCTAATATTAGAACATTTCCTTGATTTGTTAGCAGCATCTCTGTTGTCTGCTGAGCACATGGCAACAAATCGACCAATTGGATTTCAGGAGACTACTAAGCCCTTCGCTCTGTATAGCAACAGTGGCATCCTTCCCTTATTTATTTATATATGAGTTTTTTCTCCCACCGACTCATTCTCATGCTTCTGTCCCCCAGTGTGCAGCCACACTGTGCTGTCAAACTGTGCAAAAGAGTTACAGTGCTGCTCTTTTAGTTTAGCCTTTCCTTTGCCTGCATAAGCTCTGAAATGTACATAGTGCATTTAGCTTTTTTATATTTATATATATTTTTTTAGACTGTTTTTTTTTTCTACACTGCACCCCACAGATCAGTGGAGTTTTTCATGCGCACTGCATGTGAAAGTAAAATCACATGTGAGTAAAAAGACCGGAGAATGTCTTGAGAAGGCTTGATTTTAAGAGGACATGAGATGTTTTAGTGAAGAGGAGAGGAAAAACCCAGAGGAATGACAGCGTGGGCAAAAGATGGCATTCAGAGGGGACACTGAACAACCAAGTGGAGAGGATCTTTAAAAGATGGAGGACATAGGAGGAGAAGCTGTACGGGATAGGATGAGTTTAGGTTGGAGGGGGATGGAGGGACAGAGAATGGCGTGAGGACCAAGGACAGTGGTTGGTTTGATCTGAGCCACGTGTGCGTCCAGCCACGTCTCTTCACTGCTTCATGGATGCCAATGAAACGCTGGTTTCCCATGCCGTCCGGTCCCTTCTGTCTAAGCCCAGGTAGGTGCATACTGTCCTGTACAGCCAAGTTTGCTGATGATCTTTTATTTTTTCAGGTTCTCTGGATGTTAGCTATACCAGAAGTTGCCATTTTGAAAGTTCTGTTAACGTTCAGCCTTCATATATCTTTGTCGTCGAAGCTTTGGTACAGGATGATGGGAAGCTTGAAGGCGTTGGGGAAAATATGGCGTATATTAGCTGTCCTGTTTTTGGTGTGGGATCGAACATTCACTGATAAAAGACTAAAAACCCAAGGCAATCCTAAAAAACAAACAAAAACAAAATAAAACAAACAGCTGGTATATGATCAGTATCTCCAGTATTACCTGAGAGATGCCAGATTGATTACCAAGTGTCGCAGACTACATGAAAGTACGAGACATTTTCAGCAAAGCGCTGCTGTGTAATGCAACGTATGTATAAAGGTTTGCATGACCAAACTTGCCATTGTCAGTGGTGCTTTAAATGACGTAAATGCCATTTACACCATTTTGGTAAGGTCACAATTGAAAGATTGCTAGTTTTGGGACAGCATATTTTTCTGACTTGCAGACATAAACAGCATTGTTTACCAATACTAAAAAAGAAAGGCTATTATTGACTTCTGCTGAAATAAAATCCAACTGTGGTGTCCCAGATGGATTGGTACTGGAATTTTCTTTTTAGGACGCATGTATTAAAACATGACAAAACTGGCTTATCCGATAATGAGTCTTATATAAGTTTTGGGAAAAATCATGTTTGGTATCCCGCATCATCTCAACTGGAACAAAATGTACGGTGAACATCCATCCATGATGGCTGCGTACCACTGGAACTACTTCGATGCAACGCCATTTTCCATGATTTGACTTTGTCTGTAATGTTGCATAACTTCATGAATTTAGAGGCTATAATATGCTTTCTTTTTTTGTGAAAACCTGTTCTAAGTAATCTCAAAAACTAAATTTGATATAGCGTAGACTACTACAAGTCATGTTAGCATAGTTCAATGAGACTAATTGCTTTTTGCAGTTGCAGTGTACAGTAACAGCAACTGTGATCGCTCCATTTGTAAAGACCTTATTCATCACAATGGGATCTGCCATATTTACAAATAAGTAAAATTATTTAATTAAAGTAAGTTTTGATAAACACAAAGTTATGGCCGAGAGCAACTATGTGATATTCCCACCTCAGTTCCCTTCAATAAGATGTTATATTGTGAGAATAGTTGACTAACATATCACCGACTTGGAAAATTTAATTGAAACCTCTTTGGATTTTCAAAAGTGATATTCTAATGTTTGGGTTAATATATACTTACTGCTCCAGAATTCTTTTAGAAATCCAGAACTGCATTTCATCATCCACTTCATCAAATGCTGTTATGAATTTTTACCGAGGGGATACAGTTTTAGGCTGCTTTATCTGTGCTCTACCAAATTATCTACTTTTACATGTTACCCATTAATCTGGTAGTGCAGGTTTTATCTGTTGTACAAACAGACATTTGATTTTTAAATCTGATGCATTTTAAAATCTGATCATGTATCTCTTTCTGATACATGACTTCATAGTGATACTATTTAGGGCTAGGGATTTCATGCTAAATGTACACAAAACAAGCAAAATAAATGCACGCGCGCATGCACGCACACACACACACACACACACACACACACACACACACACACACACACACACACACACAGATATATTACTGCTACCTCAGTCAGTCTGGATTTTTCAGCTTACAGTTTGGTCTATATTTAACTTGCTCTGCCTGATTTAACTATCACAGTAAATGAGTGACACTGACAACTCTTAATTCTTAGTATACATCAACAATTATTGCAGTGAGGTATTTAACAGCAATAATTTTAATCATCAATATTTCTACCAATTTTTTATTTTATTTTTTTACAATAAAGTTGTTAGATTTTTATAATGTATGAAAAATTATAAAATAACCATAAAAATTTTCCCAGGTGACAGCTTCAAATGTATGAACAATTCAAAAGTCTAAGATGTTCCATTTGCGATCATTTAGGACTTCTAAAAGCAACATTTTTCTACATCCAAGTGGGAACCAGACAATAGCTTATTGAAAACTAATTAGATGATGAACTACAAATCAAAACACTTTCTAATTTGTATTTTAACAATTTAAAAAAATATATAGACTATATTTCTAATAGTTTTTATACAATAGTACATCTATGAAAGATAAAGCGCCAGGGATTGCTGCCATTGTTTAACAAGCTTGTCAAATCAAAATATGTCATTGCAATGAAAAAAAAAAACTATGCAAAATACACTTTTTATTTCCACCTTCAATAACCCAAGGAGACCCATACCCCTTAAGAAACAAAACGAGAAGATGAATAAATAAATACATCTATGTTAGCCTACCTTGTGAGCGCTCATTTCAGCTCAGTGCCAGAGTCTGCTGCATTTTATGGTTATTCATGATTTCACTTGCTTCTCTCCATTCTTTTGGTCTCTGTTTCACTCTGTATGTGTGTGTGTGTGTGTATGTGAGTCTGTGTGTGTGTATGTATGTGAGAGAGAAACAGTGTTGACTGATATACTGTATTTGAATTGCAACAGTGATTAAATGTGCAATGAAAAGATTACAAAAAGCTGCCTAAAAGACAATAAGAAAGTCTGTTTTTTGTTTTTTTAAATATATAGCATGCAGCACAGGAAAAAGACGCAGGCCAAGAATTGTGCATACAAAAACAGCCAAGCAATGATGCAAATATTTGTCAAAACTATCTCCAAAAAAATGTTGTTTGTTGAACAGTTTCTGATGCATAAATTACAAATAAACAACATGCTATTTTGCACTTGGCAGCGAAGGGAACACTCAAACTTAGCATAGACTGCAGACTTGCACTGAGGTCTGAGGGGTGCCACCTGGCCAGACTATCCCAGCTGACATAGGGCGAGAGGCAGGGTACACCCTGTACAGATCGCCAGCCTGTTTTTTTTGTTTTTTTTAAATCATATTAATCTACACAGAAAAAAAATTTGGATTTTAGCCTGGTTTAAGAAGCTGTTTTTTCTCTAACATTAAAAATGAGAAATTAATTTTTTTAAAAGCAGCATTTTACAGTGTAATCATACAGCTCATATTTTTTTCATATCGTGCAGGCCTTGTGTACATTGGAGAGGTCTAGCAGTGACAAGAGGCTACCAAATGTCATTTCATGTCAATGAAATCCAGCCAATTACAGTGATGACAGGTCAAATAATCACTAGCATTGTGAATGTTCTTGCCAGGCTTGTGTTTTTTTAAAAAAAACAAAAAACAAAACCAAATAAGCAACAACAACAAAAGAGATAGCAATGGTAAATTGAAGCGTCATAGACAAAATACATATACAGTGGGGAAAATAAGTATTTGATACACTGCCAATATTGCAAGTTTTCCCGCCTACAAAGAATGGAGAAGTCTGTAAATTTTATCATAGGTACACTTTGATAAAAGATCCAGAAAAATCATATTGTATGATTTTTAAATAATTCACTTGAATTTTATTGCATGAAATAAGTATTTGATACAATAAAAAAACCAAAAAACAGAACTTAATATTTGGAGCAGAAACCTTTGCTTGCAATTACGGAGGTCAGACTTTTCATGTAGTTATTGACATAGAAGTTTGCACACACTGCAGCAGCGTTTTTGGCCCACTCCGAACTTTTCCAGATCTTTCAGATTTCCAGGCCAGCGAGAGCTGGGCAACATTGAGTTTCAGCTCCCTCCAAAGATTTTATATTGGCTTCAGGTCTGGAGACTGGCTAGGTCACTCCAGGACCTTGAAATGCTTCTTACTACACTGCTTAGTTGCCCTGGCTGTGTGTTTCAGGTCATTGTCATGCTAGAAAGACCCAGCCACGGCCCATCTTCAATGTTGTTGGCCAAAATCTCACAATACATGACCCCATCCACCCTCCCTTTAATACAGTGAAGTCTTCCTGTCCCCTTCACAGAAAAGCACCCCTAAAATATGATGTTTCCACAACCCATGCTTCACATTGTGGATGGTGTTCTTGGGGTTGTGCCATCCTTCCTCCAAATACGGCAAGTAGAGTTGATACAAAAAGCTCCAGCTCTCTTCAGGTCATTGACCAGGTCCCCCCGTGTAGTTCTGGGCTGATTCCTGACCTTTCTCAGAATCATCCTTACCCCACGAGGTGAGAGCTTGCATGGAGCCCCAGACCGAGGAAGATTGACAGTCATCTTGTATTTCTTCCATTTTCTAATAATTGCGCCAACAGTTGTTGCCTTCTTAACAAGCTGCTTGCCTATTGTCCTGTAGCCCATCCCAGCCTTGTGCAGGTCTACAATTTTGTTCCTGTTGTCTTTAGGTGTCTTTTATACAGGTAACGAGTTCAAACAGGTGCAATCAATACAGGTAACTAGTGCTGAGTAGGAGGGCTTCTTAAAGAAAAACTGACAGGTCTGTGGGAGCCAGAATTCTTGCTCGTTGGTGGGTGATCAAATGCTTATTTCATGCAATAAAATGCAAATCGATTATTTAAAAATCATACAATGTGATTTTCCATGCACAGTACATCATTGCTTATTGTTGCACTAAGAACTTGTTTCTGCAATGTACATCATATTGGGCATGAAGTCTGGAAAATGAATGAACATCTTCACTCATGCATAACAAAACAACTTAATTTGGCTACATTTGATCATTTTGAAAGCATGCATATTTGGGATTTTGGCCAGAATAACTGATAGTTTGTGGCTTTTCTGACTTAGGTTTCCTGAGATGAGATGATGCTCGGGTCCTCAAAGAAGAAATTCCTCAGCCTGTCATTCTTTAGTGGTTTACAGCTCAGCAACTAGTGTCACAGTGGATATGAACCTATGCACTCATATCCTCAGACTTTGATTGTTCTGCATAGCTCCCAGATATCAGTCCCTTTAAGCAAACAGCAATGAAGCACAGCAATACCTGAATAAGGGAAACTCCCCCCGATTATAAGAAAGTGAAAACAGGCTCTATTGGCAATGCCGTCATTTTGCTATATGATATGCTTAAAACAGAGATTCAAACTGAGGAACATGCTCTACCTCCACAACACTGGGCAGCCATGAACTCTGCACTGCCATCCTCTCTGTCCTCAGCCATGAATATAACTATAAGCTGATAGTATGTGATCAACCACATTGTGGGACCAACATCCTGCTGCTTCACCTTCTCAATAAATCCTAGCTGGACAACAGTATTCAGTCACTGCTTTCAAAATGGCAGCGAAGAGTTTCCAGCACAGGACAGAGGACAACAAGCTCCAGCCAGCTGATTACCTGACGTCATCATTATCATCGCTCCATCTCAGGGATGAGGCTGTCATCACGAATGAGAACACCGACTATATTGAGGATAATCCTGAGACCAATTCAGCATTTCCTGTGATGATGTCATTAATGCTTAACCAATCACTACAGCAGGGAGACATATCGATGGCTAGCAGGCCTGAGCCTCCACCAGCAGATCAAGGTAAGATTAAAAGTAATATTTTAAGCCCTCAATAAAAATGTCAGTTTGATAATCATTTAAATTGCGACCCATTTGGCAGTTATACAAAAAACAAAAAAACAAAACAAAAAACAAAACAAAGATGACAGAATGATGAAGAAACAATATTACAACAAACATGCTGGTTTCTCTTCTTTTTGGGCAACAAAGAAACCACTCCTGTGAGCGTTTAAAAAAATGACTATATTAGAAAAATATTTTGTCACAGAATCAATCAGGAGAGCTCAAAGATGAGTCTGTTATCAAAATGTTGGCAAAACGAACACCTTTCATATGCTATAATTTCTTTTGACCAGCCACACTCTCATATGTAATGTTGGTTTACCCGAAATGCCCTTTTTGAAGTTTCCTCCAGTGATTGATCAGAAAACAGATAAAAACAACTCTATGTGATTACACTGGTATAGTTTTGCTTTTGAAACTATGACATGTCCCATGACATCGGTGCTTATAGTTGGTTATCAAAAAAAAAAAGTGCTGAACAAATAAATACAGTACAGGATTTTGGCTTTAGATTGTGACACTTAGAACTGATGTAAGGTTTGTTTGTTTTTAAATGGCAAACGAAAAAGGTTATAGATGTTGAGGATATGTGACTAGCTAATATGGAAGTTATGAGGACTCAAAAATGGTGAATAAAGTTAGGGGAATTAAAAAATAACTAGATTTTGACCCAACCCTATGTACTTATTGGCTTGTAACTCAGAAACCTTTCATAATATGAAGTTAGAAATTGTCATGGCTGCATTACATATTAAAAATAGCTGTTGTAAAAGAAAAGGAAAAAAACATTTTAAAAAATAACATTGTTTCAGCAAGGAACCAGCAGATGGCAGAATGTGTCCTGCGATGTGTGAGGACCCAGTGACAGGGATCTCGGTTTTGTTAGTGCTGAGCTGAAGCAAATACTGACGTCCAGTATTTGAACCTCTACACGCAGGTGTTCAGGGAAGTTGGCATGCTTGGGTCAGTGGACCTACAAAGTATAGAAATCCTGCAGTGCCTCAGTCTGTCTAACAGTGATGAAATTAACTGAGTCAGAAACTGAATGCTATGGTCTGTTACAGCGATCCTCAAATCCAGGCCTCAAGAGCTGGTGTCCTGCAGCTTTTACATGTGTCCCTGCTCCAACACACCTGAGTCAAATATCTGAATTGCCTCCTCATTATGCAGGCACATGTGCCTGCATAATGAGGAGGCAATTCTAGAGATTGACTCAGGTGTGTTGGAGCAGGGACACATCTAAAAGCTGCAGGACGCCGGCCCTCGAGGCCTGGATTTGAGGGATTGCTTAACAAGACCATAGCATTCAGTTTCTGACTCAGTTAATTTCATCACTGTTAGACAGACTGAGGCACTGCAGGATTTCTATACTTTGTAGTCTCACTGACCCAAGATGGCCAACTTCCCTGAAACACCTGCGTGTACAGGTTTAAGTACTGACGTCCAGTATTTGAACCTCTACACGCAGGTGTTCAGGGAAGTTGGCATGCTTGGGTCAGTGGACCTACAAAGTATAGAAATCCTGCAGTGCCTCAGTCTGTCTAACAGTGATGAAATTAACTGAGTCAGAAACTGAATGCTATGGTCTGTTACAGCGATCCTCAAATCCAGGCCTCAAGAGCTGGTGTCCTGCAGCTTTTACATGTGTCCCTGATCCAACACACCTGAATCAAATATCTGAATTACCTCCTCATTATGCAGTCACATTCCTGCTAATGACTTCTATATTTGACTCAGGTGTTTTGAAGCAGAGACACATCTAAAAGTTGCAGGATGCTGGCCCTCGAGGCCTGGATTTGAGGATCCCTGGTCCAGTAGAACTAGAACAAAGTGTGCGCCAGCATTAGCTGTCGTTAAAGGAAAAGAAAAAAAAAATCACTTTAAGTAGTGTAAAAAAGCCACCAGCACTTTAAGGCCAGGAGATCAGTTGACTTGTAACTGGAACCAGTTACACTCAGGTGGGCCCCACACAGACACCCTGCATGGGTGCTCTAAAGCCATTGTGCATGCCTTTGCCATTCTTTTTAGAGAGAAGCGGGTTTCTTCCAGCAGCCCCTCCAAACAAGCCATACTTGTTCAAGCTGTTGTGCTATTTGCAATTTCTATGAACACTGAACAGTCTGACCTGGCGTGAATTTGCTGGGACGTCCACTCCTGAGAAGATTGTGGCACTGTGTCAACACACACGTGAATGCTCCAAACCAGCAAAGTGACAAAACATCTGTTTTAATAGAGGTAGCCACATTTTCTGATGACCATTTAATCAATTGCATTTGATTAGCAGCACCTGGCTACTAATCACCCTCTAAATTCCTTATGGAAGTACTTAGTTTTTCCACAGGACTGCTGTACCATAACCCCATTACTATATTTTTCTGAGACCTCCATGCTACTCCATATTGAGGAACAATATAATACAAAGAGGTATTAATCATTTAATCTAGCATCTACCATCTGGCTTAAAAGGTTGAGTCAAATAGATTGTGCTTTTATTAGATAAAGAGTTCTTATTAGGAACTGCATTAGGAGCTTGGAGAAAGGATGAACAATTAGTCAGAACGAGTGATGCCCTTACTTTG